>CAJPVJ010002514.1:0-12899 GCA_905397405.1 Oppiella nova
AGATCAATAGCTGATCAATAGCTGCATCGATGGGCACTTTCACCACATTTTTCAGTGATTTCAATAAGTATTACAACAAAACTATACAATAATTATCAATCAAATGAAGAGCTTTCGCGTGAAATGTGATTTCGAGTCATCATTATTATCATGACATGAAATCTACTTACATCTGATCACCAATGGTGTCGCACTGATTCCGATAGCAGCCCTCAATCCAACGGATAAGTCCGAGCACTTGATCCATGTCTTGGGGTAAGCGGTCACTCGAGAAGGTGTTTACTATTATAATAGGATTCAACGATAACGCTGTGAACACGTCTGGATCAGTGATACACTCATTACTGAATGGTGTTTGCAATCGACTCATGCAAACCATTATTGCTCTATTGGTTAGTGATTAACAATCTATGAGTCAATTTCAATATCAAACCAATCAATGCTTAAAAAATGTTGATTCAGTCAGAGTTCAACACGTGTTGTATTCAAAGTGATTGTGTTTTGAATAAAAGCTTTCAATTGTTACACATTATGGCCACAGATGGCGATCACAGCACGCGTTGAAAGCATTCAATGTTTTTATTGACAACTGCTTTGAAACACATTTTACTGTTTGTTTCGGTCTTAATACTAATCACACAAACAGTGATTGTGTGGACACACAGCACATCCAGACACTTGTCTAGTGATCACGAGTGCCATCAGTGCCCACACTTGCGAGGAGGAAGTGGTGAAGTGGTTGGGCAACAATGGCAGACCCGCTGTCACTGTTGAGACAATACAACGTCAATAAGAAGGAGATCGTGGAGAAGAATAATCTGATCTGTTTTGGAGAGTACTGTTGGCCGAAGACCGTCAAAACCAATTATCTCATCTACAGGTCTGTCCAGTCATGCCATTCATTCAGTGATCCCTTCATTCATTGATTATTTGTTGCTATCATTGGATCAGTTCATCGCGCGATGGGCCCAACAAAGGCTACTACACTCTGGAGTGTCTCTTATTCTTCCTGAAGAACCTACAGCTCCAACATCCGGCTTATGTCAAACAGGCGGCCAGTGAAGAGATACCCGGTTTGTGTCCACACATGTGATTGTCTCCCGAAATGTATTGTTTAACACGTGATGTGTGTTTCAGTGGTCCAGAGGCCGGACCGAAAGGATCTGTTGTCATACCTGTGCGGAGAGACGGCCAGCACTGCGTCCATCGACAAGAGTGCGCCCATCGAGCTGCCCATCTCTGCCTCGCAACTGGTCTCACATTCGTAAGACATTTGCCACGAATTTGTTGTCTAAACGGTGTCTTTGTTTTGAGCAGAAGAATGAGTTGAGCGCTCAGGGGTTGGGGTCGTCGACCATCTTAGGCCTCGGGGTGTCCGGCAATGACTCGGAGGCCACACCTAATAAGTTGGCGCGAATGGATGAGATGGAGAAAGTGAGGAAACAGTTCGCCGCCCGACTCGATGCGCCCAAAATCAAGAAACCGTTGCCACCATTGGCCGCATCCCTCTCGGCCAGCGACTCAGCGAACACCACTTCCCTGAGGGATGCCATGAGTAACGATCAGATCGCCGCTCTTAAGGTACGGTTTATCTCGTGATTGTCTCACTCGTCAGCCGAGAATTATAAGAACTATTGGTTTGATTCGCGAATTACAGGCAAAACGATTGGCCAAAAAGAGGAGTACTATCATTGACGCCGACACTGACCTGGAGGGCACTCAGGCGCTCAGGTAGTCATCTGTTAAAGCGATTGTTTTGATTGAATTTAGCGCTAATTGTTTGCTGTATTTATGATGTGATTCAGCGGTACGATGAGTGCACCCAATGTCCACTCAGTTCTCCTGCAATACGACTCGAACTTCACGCGAGAGATACAAAACAAAGAGAGGATTTGGAGGAATAGGACTAATATATTGCAGTCGACCGGAAAGGTATTCATTTGCCATACGATTCAGTGATAATGACATGATTTGACATTTATTTGAAACGCCGGCAGAACTTCCAAAAGTCTATATTTCCGACTTTGCATTCACTGAAGTCCAGAGAAGAGGGGCACCGGAAGCCTAACCCGCAGCCAAACGCCGCCAATAATGGTATGAATTGATTGCCATAATTGTGGCGCCATTTTAAACCGCCGATTGCTATCCAGTACTGAATCCGACGGCCCAACGAGTGGCGGCCACACCGTCGACGGCATCACAACAGCAACAGTTGGCGTCACAGCAACAGTACAATCGATACGATCAGGAGAGGTTCACGAAGAACGACACCATCGGCTTCCGGATCGACACGACGGGCACCTATCACGGCCTCACCCTTAAGAGTGTGACCGACGGCTCGGCGCAGCCCAAGACGGCCACACCGGCCACCGGCGCTCAGAACTACTCGCAAACCCATTCGTCGCACAGCACCAGTAGCTCTAAGCCGCAGAAGCGGACGTCGAAAACGCCGATCATTATAATCCCGTCGACCACCACATCACTCATCTCTATGTACAACGCGAAGGCCATCCTTCAAGACCTCAAATACGTGGACCACAAGAGCGGCGAACAGCGGCGCGAGAATGAGATTCTCATACAGCGTCGCAAAGCCGACAACACAACCGTCCCCTACCGGGTCATCGATAACCCGCTCAAACTGGATGCCGAAGACTGGTCTGTGCAGTGATTTCGGCCCTCAATTGCGAGGTCTGAAGGCTTGTGTGCTATAATTAACACGACTTTTGCGCATTTTTATAGGAACCGAGTGGTGGCTGTGTTTGTCCAGGGGCCCGCCTGGCAGTTCAAGGGCTGGCCCTGGGATGGTAACCCCGTTGAGATATTCGCAAGAAGTATGAATCACTTAATGAATTGTTTTGTGTTTTAACACTTTGTTTTGTGTTATTTGGTGGCAAAAGTCAAGGCATTTCACCTGAAGTTCGATGAACTGAAACTGGACACAAATGTGGGCAAATGGTCGGTCGAAGTGATCGAGTTGTCCCGCAATAAGAGGCACTTGGATCGGGCCAACCTCTTGAAGTTCTGGTCAATGCTGGACAACCATATCGTCAAACATAAACACAATATATTGCGATATTAGTCACCAATTGTTTCAATTATATGTCCATTTTATGTCACTCAACGGTATTTTGATTTTATTCTCACCAACTTATTAATGACTTATAAATATTTAACCTATCATTCAATTTGTTTATAATTATGATTATCGTGACTTTTTCTTGATTTTATTCATATTAAGCTTTATTTTTCTTATCGCCAATACTTTTAAGTTCTGTTAATTCTGTGTTTATTAATGTATTAAAATTTGAATTCATATTAAATTTAACTTTTGCTTAGTGTACAGTGTCAAACCAATTTTAATATGTATGGCATTCATGTTCTCAACAAATGAATTGAAAGTGAGAAAAGTGGAGAACTTATAGAAATACAAATATTATTTGTTAACCGGGAGTAGTTAGACTTGTGAGAGTTAGGCATGAATTGTATTTAAATCCATTACATTTTGTTAATTACTTTCAATTTCTTTGTTGTCAATACGTTTTTGAGGCTATACTCAAGAATTATAGATAATTAATGCAAACAATTTTGCTCAAACATTATGTAACACTTGCTATCAATTAATTTATAGCATTAGTGAAGTAAACTTTTCCTCGAGATTAGAGTCAACAGTAATTAAGACACATTTGAGGTAAGGTTTGGTTTATTGCATACAAACCACTCATTCCTCACTTTTTCTCATTTCGCTTCAATTCATGCATTGCTTTCGATGTATGAATGAAAGTGTAGAACGAGTGTAAAGTACAGACATTTGGAGTAAAACTTTTTGCCAAACAATATTAGTCTGAAAACTTTGATAAACTCTATGAGACTATGGTTTGCATTAATGAAGTGATAAGATATGTACTGAAGAAGAGGTATCATATAATAGCAGTGAATCATGTGTGGAGGGATGTGCTATACAGACACTCAATCACTTCCGTAGGTATAGCATATCATTCATGACTTCACATTTAGAGGGTATACTTATAGACTACCTGTGCTTTTAAAAAATATAAACACTGCGAGCGCTGCACAGGTAGGTATTATTAAATGCGAGGTTTAAAGCACTCACTACTGTTACTCTACTACCTGTGCGTAAATACACAGGTAATGACAATCCCTGTCCCTGTGTTTGGTTGGGCTGTGGAGTCATGACTCATAACTGGCAGACATTACACACAATTGTATAGCAATTGTCTGTATATTACGCTATATTTCGCTCATAAAAGCAATCACTAAATCATATCATTGTGTTTGAGTTGGAGATTCAAATCGGGATTTCATTACTCAGTCTCCACTCGCGAAGGGCACAGAAAAAGCATTTGTGAAGCAAAACACAAAAACAAACTTTTTTTATAATTGAAAATATTTCGTCAAAACTTATTGAGAGCAGTGTTTTTCATACGTCTTTGGCTGAGGAGTGCAGTGAATGTGTGTTAACCCATAAAAAGTTGTCTAAACTCTGTTCAGAGTGTACACAAGACCTGAATATATTGGGCATGAAGTGTGTATGTGTTGTCAACACAACACCACAACTGGAATCTCGGTTCAGATAAACGTGTTTAAGACTTAAGCCTTAATTTGTGTTACTTTTAGTTGTCATTCAATGCAATCAATGGTGACTCGGTTTACGCCAATTCATTATAAGCCAAGCCATCGATTCATTGACACTCCGTTCCCCTCATTATAGTATGCATGCAATCGTTTGAGGTGTTCGTCCATATGATGGCCACTCCGACCCTATCGTTGGCCACAATGGGCTCTTCGCGCAAGAAGACGCCTAAAAGTGGTAATAAAAGTGACGACAAGAGTAACGGTTCCAGCGGTAAGACCGCGAGTGCTTTGAATAGCGATAAAAAGTTGAGGAAATTTTGGGGCGAAGAGCACAACGAAGACTCCATTTATTCAATATATTTGAAGAAAATTACTTATTCCGTGGTTTGCGAGGATATCTACGGATTAAAATTGAGTGATAAGACTGACGAGGAATGTGTGACACGTTGTGACCAAACGGACTCTTCGGCCAACAAGAAGACACCCAAACGGACGACCACTTGGTTTGACGACCAACAGGTTTGTCACACAAATTCAGTAATCATTTGACAATTTATTTAAATGTTTTTAATATTATTTTTTAAATTGGGTTTTAATTAATAAATTTTATACAACTTTTCTAACGATTTAACAAAACTTATAAAAATACATTTATATCACAATATATGATCACAATTTCATAACCAAATGAAAGACTAAATGAATGACTATTTGATTGGTGAACAGTGTCTTCAGTGGGAGACCCGTCAGACGCGGATCATAAGAGCGGCCACTTTAGAGCATATCGTGAAATACATTCTGTTTCTGACGCCAAACCAGGGCTCAGACCGCGAGATGTCGAACCAGAATCTGTTGGAGGAGGAGAGGAATAACGTGGCGCACGCCATGCATGTCATGTTCTGCACGTACAGACAGTTCCATCCGCCACAACACCTGTTGGCCATTATCTTAAAACATATGCACCACTGCTGCCAAAAGCAACTCAATTTCATTCTTCACTATTGGTTAGACAACTATTCCGAAGACTTTAAGACTGAGTTCATCAGTGATTCCAGTGCTTTGAGTAAAGATAATGCGGTGATAGAGGACTGTGAGCCAGCGGCCGACGCCTCGTTGATTAGTAATAGTTACGATTCCCACAGTAGTTCCACATATGAGTCCAACTGTTCCACCCATTCATCAGACAGTGGCCACAAACCGATGACAATTGTGGACAAACTGTTAAGTATACCGAACATCGATGAGAAGATTTACCGAAAGTGTCTCAATATAGTGGACATGAAGTCGGAGTCGACGCCGGATATCATATCCACGAATCAGGTATTTATTTATTGGATGTGTTTGTCGTTCGCATACATTATATACTCGATGACCCACTGATACCAATACTATAATCAACAGATAAATAAAACTTTAAATCAAATATAATATTATCTAAAGTGTGTTAGAGTTGTGAAATATAATCTCACATTAGTTTACATAACATTATAATTTGATTTTTATATTAGAGATTGCAAATTAATTAAATCCATTTTAAAGTTTAGTAAAACAATCGATTTTCAATCAATTTGTGACAAATTCATTGTGAATAAAAGTATTACAATAACTGTTAGCTATTGTGTTATCAGTAACTGTATTCTTCATTGTCACTGTATTTACAGTACATTTTTAAATCGATTTATTTGTTGTAAAAAACTATTACAACTAAACTAAACATAGCATTCAATGGGTGAACCAAATAATGTTGTGCTCATATTTATTAGCAACAATTTGTTTAAATTCATCATTTGAATCAATTTTGCATTTAAAGCCCTTTAAGCCAATTATGTAACTCTAAAACAACAGAAAATAAGTCACGATATCTTCAATAGTTTTCAATTTATTATTTTTTTGTTAAGCTTTAGAAATATTAATAGAATTGTTTATAAAGACTTTGTTGTTAATAACGAGTTTAGACTTTCAATTCAGATTAATATTCAATGAGTTTTTCAATTGTATTTTAGTTTAGAATTGAGTTTATCTACTGTTTCATATTTATTTGAATTTGAATATAATGTTAACACAAAAAAGTATTTTATATTATTTTAGAAATTCATGTAAAAGTTAATAGAAATCTGACTAAAAAGTTACAAGAATTGTAATTACAATATAAAGTAATTGTTAGGAATTTAGACCAAAAATTTTCCATTTCTTCGATGCCTTAACTAAACGATGAAATCGTGAAAACATTTTAAACATATTTTCGCAAATAATTAGTGAGAAAATGGGAATAAATTTTCATAAATTAACGCTACATTTCTAGCACTGGTTTTTTGTCTCACAATTTAAAATGTTTTCATTTATTAATGCAATTAATTATCGGTTAATTAGAAACTGAAAGGCAAATGAAATAAAATAAAGAAAAGTTAGCGTTTATTCATGTTTTCATTTGTTATGCAATTTTTGTGTTAATCTTTTTGATGTATTATTAAATAATACAAATGCGATAATGAATGACAGAATATGTACAATAGTTTAGGAAAATTTTTATGTCAAATGAGATGACAGTGAATGCAAAATTGCATAATAAGTTTACATTTCTAATTAAAGTTTTATTTATCAATCAATCAATTGTTTTCAAACAAATGCATTCGTGTATTAAATAAATAAACTAAAAGTTTTCAAATATTGTTGAACTCTATTTGAACAGAAATCGTACAACAAGTCGTCTTCAGTACTGGAATTGGATCCCAGGTTTATAGCGCAACAAATAACTGCAATTGATTTAGTAATGAATTTTTAATTATTGAAAAACAATTTAATTGCTTAGACTCTAAAGCACACAACAATTTACTAATCTATATATTAATGTGTATTTTTTCAGGAGAATTTCCTACAACTAAAACCCCATTCATTGCTCATTACATCGAAATCTAAGTCTAAGATCCAAAATATGATCAAAAATTTCAATCTATTGTCACGACATGTCATTATAACCATATTGAAAGCGCACAGGTATTGACATTTTAGGAGTAGTTTTCTCACTACAAATCAGAGACAAATAAATATAACACAAAATCTTCCCATCATTTTAGTCCATATATCGTAACCTCTCATTGGATTGAAGTCGCGCTTCAATTACGAAAAATACGAAATTTTAATTCATTAAAAGTACGAACAAATGTCTTTTGACACCAATTAATGGCAAATCATTTTAAAACTCTTTTTTCTATTTGTTATTTGTATTGAACGCTATATTAAAGGCTATAATCGCGGGCCTCACGAATGAAGCCATATATCGATTAAAGCAATCGGTTTGGACTAAAATAAGTCGCGCCTCGATGTCCACATTCAAGTGGTTGTCCACTATTGTGGATGACGTTAACAATCAGACACTTCTCAGACACACGCAACTCATAATTGAAGGCACGTCTAAAGTCAGGTCTGAAACACACTTAACAATCATATCATTCGCACGATTGTCAACACAACTCAAAATAACATCAATTTATGGCTTAAATTATAGCTTAGAGGACGAGTCGTTCGGAACGATACCATATTTGGGAACATTTTTGACAGACATTACAATGATTAATACACGGTATCCCAGCTATATCCAGGTATTTGCACTGTTATAGGCTATAATTGACGGCTTTCTAAGCGATTGTCTATTTTGATGACACTTTTAGTCGCAAACGGATGTAAAACTAATAAACTTCGAGAAGTGTGGCCAACAATACGAGATCCTAATGCAGATCCAATTGCTCCAGAAGAATGTGTTCGCCGCCCTGACCGCCATTCAACAGCAAACACAACAATTGGGTAGAAGTTATTTACCCCTTAAGAACACCCCCTTCACGCCAACCGTTCCACGTGTGGCACGAATTTTCAGGATTTGGTTTCAATCCAATGACATTGAATTAATCACTGATAAGCACTGGTAAGTCATCATTGAATGCATTCATACATTAGACACAATAGTTTCAATTAATGTTTGACTAAAATGCTTAAGTGTTGACTCAATTTACGAATTCAAGTGTTTCTATGAATTATGAGTTATATTCACAAGAGATGTTAATTCTAGTAGTTATTTGCAAACAATTTACTTCCAATGAAGTGAATATTTATTTGCAAAATACAGACATTTAATACTCAATTATAAACGTATGAAATTGTAATAAATATGTGACATAAACATGTGAGAAATAATACTAAAATACTAATATAGATATCATTTAAGATGACTTGCTTGCTCATAGAAATTGTCATATACAGAAATTGTAGGGATAGGTGTTATGTAATAGAAAAACTCGATTTTCAAACTAAGGTTACAAATGTACCTGTAGTTTGTTTAGTATGCTATGGTGTTCATTATACACCTACCCTACCAGCCCATTGCGGGCCACAATTTCTATGGATCATTATAATGGACAGCATTTAATCTTTATTTTATTCATAATTACAACCCATTTCTCACATTCATTTAGTCACATATTTATTACAATTTATTTCATATAATTGTGTTATAAATGTTTGTATTTTGCAAATAAATATTGAATTAATAGTAATCAAGAGAATTGAATGCAAACGACGGAAAGTGTCAATATATATGGGTTTTAGTCAAATTATTGGAATCGCAAATGAAATCAAATTAAATATTATAATAGAAAACTGGTATTAATATTAACTCTGGTGTTGACATTGAATTTGCAGTTACGAGTTGTCTCTGGAACTGGAGGGCTCGCCCACTAAACCTAAATAACACTGCACTTACTGTGTATATAGGAGCTGTAGATGTCGATAATTAATTGTCAACTTTTTAATATTTATTTGCATAATATTTACAAAAAATAATTAATTAGTAATAAAACGAAATTATACACTACTGTACAGTCATGTCATCTGAAAAGAAGGTGTCGTTTAGTTATGAATACCATTTGATTGCTGGGAGTTCTGTTGCTGGAGTTTACGGCGCCGTTGTTTGGACCACATCTCGTGACAGTCCTGGTCCTGAGGCAGACTACGGGTGCGAATGGAAATGGAGTTAAGTTTATGACATTAAAACATAGGTCAGGAAGTGAGACATACATAGGAGGCGTCATATTATTAATATTCTTAAGCCAATCACAGTTGAGCGCCTGTTCGGCGGTAATTCTCTTAAGAGGGTCTAAACAGAGCATAGCGTCCAACAGATCCAGCGCTGACTTCGGCATACTGTCAGACAATTGAGACATTAGTTGTGGTCATCAAAAGGTTGATTAATATTGAATGCATACAAAGCAAAGTTGTCGCGCAATACTCTGTTGTAGGGTTTCTTAAGTTTCATTGACGTCCAGTGCGGCATTACCTAGTGATCTCCGGTCAACCGGCCACTCCCGCGGGGTGTCATAAACCGCTAACGGAGGTTAACGTACCCAAGTCTCAACCGGACTTTATATCCGAAGGGAAACTTGTCAAGCGGATTTTATGTGCTATAAAACCAAACAAAAGAGTCAAACATTGGGTTCAACTAAAGAGCCATTCAATGCCGATGTCTTACCCACAACTCCACACATCAATGGCCGGTCCGTAGCGCTCTTCGCCTAAGAGCAGCTCCGGAGGTCTGTACCAAAGAGTGATCACTTTGTTGGTGTATGGCCTCATCTTATCCTCGGCGCTGAACAGTCGCGCCAAACCAAAGTCGGCCAGTTTTATTTGACCCCTAATTCAATACACATGTCATTAGATACTTGTGTCCAACTGTTCGTCCCAACGGCTAAACGTCTCACTTATTGTTCATTAAAATGTTGGAACACTTGATGTCTCGGTGAAGGAAATTGTTTTTATGGCAATAATTGAGTCCATCCAACAGCTGACGCATAATGTGTCCGATGTTGGACTCATTGAACTCAACCAAACCACTCTCTAAGAGTCCCATTAAGTCGTGATCCAAGTATTCAAACACTAAATAAAAGGCACCTAAACGTAGAGGAAATGGCAATAATGGAGTGATTAGTTTCAGAGAATAAGTCATCGATTCAATGATACAAACCTTTGTCGCGTCTGAAGTCTAGCGCGTCTTCTTTGTCGGTCACTATCTCTTTGAGATTAACGATATTCGGGTGATTCAGTTGACGCAAAATCTTTATTTCTCTCACCTTTTCGTTCAAAACACAATTGACTTTTTGATTGCAATACAAATGAAACAAATCAAAACACTTACAGCAGTAATAGGAAAGCCTTCCTTTTCATTCTCTAATCGCACTTTCTTTAGGGCAACGATTCTGTGGTTAAGAGAATTGCCACAAATTATCATAAATTTTAAATCAATCAAATCGACAATAAAACGAAACGTACGTATCATCGGTATCCCTGGCTTTATAGACCTGACCGTACGTTCCCTCTCCTATTTGACTGATTATATTCAATACATCGACACATCGAGGGTTAAGTTGTGGCTGTCGTTGAGGTAACGATTTTTTGCCCAAAATCTTGGGCCGTTTGCACGCCTGGAGTGGACTCTCCCGATGCATGTCATCCTCTTCCATGTCTACGACGGGTGATGTCGACGGCAACGGCAGCGCCGATATGTTAGTACCGCACTGCGGAGGCATAGGTAGGCGCTGTAGGTTTTTGTTCATTAATTGGGCGCTCGTAGCCGACGCTGGAAGTAACGATGGGGGTAATGGCAGTTGTGGTAAAGTAGTCGACTTCATGGCCACAAAGCCATTGTGCGACGCCATGAAAGACAGTTGTAGTGCCGTTCCGTCAGTGGTGTCGCTCATCATCATAGGCGTGGGCACGTATGGCTTCATGGGGTTGGGTGTGAGGGCTGTGGGCGTACTGGTCGACGACGAAATGGATCACTAGAGGCCAGTTGGCCGGTGAGGGCGCCCCACAGTATTTGGCGATTGCCTCCAATTGCATGGGTTCAGAGTTGGCCTGAAATATAGGCTTCCCTTTGAACAGTTCGCCTAAAATACAACTATAAAACCAAACAAAAGAGTCAACATTGGGTTCAACTAAAGAGCCATTCAGTGCCGATGTCTTACCCACAACTCCACACATCAATGGCCGGTCCGTAGCGTTCTTCGCCTAAGAGCAGCTCCGGAGGTCTGTACCAAAGAGTGATCACTTTGTTAGTGTATGGCCTCATCTTATCCTCGGCGCTGAACAGTCGCGCCAAACCAAAGTCCGCCAGTTTTATTTGACCCCTAATTCAATACACATGTCATTAGATACTTGTGTCCAACGGTTTGTCCCAACGGCTAAACGTCTCACTTATTGTTCATTAAAATGTTGGAACACTTGATGTCTCGGTGAAGGAAATTGTTTTTATGGCAATAATTGAGTCCATCCAACAGCTGACGCATAGTGTGTCCGATGTTGGACTCATTGAACTCAACCAAACCACTCTCTAAGAGTCCCATTAAGTCGTGATCCATGTATTCAAACACTAAATAAAAGGCACCTAAACGTAGAGGAAATGGCAATAATGGAGTGATTAGTGTCAGAGAATAAGTCATCGATTCAATGATACAAACCTTTGTCGCGTCTGAAGTCTAGCGCGTCTTCTTTGTCGGTCACTATCTCTTTGAGATTAACGATATTCGGGTGATTCAGTTGACGCAAAATCTTTATTTCTCTCACCTTTTCATTCAAAACACAATTGAGTTTTTGATTGCAATACACATAAAACAAAACAAAACACTTACAGCAGTAATAGGAAAGCCTTCCTTTTCATTCTCTAATCGCACTTTCTTTAGAGCAACGATTCTGTGGTTAAGAAAATTGCCACAAATTATCATAAATTTTAAATCAATCAAATCGACAATAAAACGAAACGTACGTATCATCGGTATCCTTGGCTTTATAGACCTGACCGTACGTTCCCTCTCCTATTTGACTGATTATATTGAAAACATCGACACATCGAGGGTTAAGTTGTGGCTGTCGTTGAGGTAACGATTTTTTGCCCAAAATCTTGGGCCGTTTGCACGCCTGGTGTGGACTCTCCCGAAGCATGTCATCCTCTTCCATGTCTACGACGGGTGATGTCGACGGCAACGGCAGCGCCGATATGTTTGTACCGCACTGGGGAGGCATAGGTAGGCGCTGTAGGTTTTTGTTCATTAATTGGGCGCTCGTAGCCGACGCTGGAAGTAACGATGGGGGTAATGGCAGTTGTGGTAAAGTAGTCGACTTCATGGCCACAAAGCCGTTGTGCGACGCCATGAAAGACAGTTGTAGTGCCGTTCCGTCAGTGGTGTCGCTCATCATCATAGGCGTGGGCACGTATGGCTTCATGGGGTTGGGTGTGAGGGCTGTGGGCGTACTGGTCGACGACG
>CAJPVJ010002515.1:0-12899 GCA_905397405.1 Oppiella nova
CGAAAGAAGAGATCATAAGAAGCATTTTTTGTCATTACATGTGGCCGCGGAAACCAACGGTTCCCGAGATTATCGACCTCGAAGTTCCCATAGGATTTACATATAGAACTAATTAAATTCATTGTCTTCTGCCTCTTCTATTTCAATGGTGCGTTCTGCGTCATCGATATCAACAGTTCGCTCCACCAAAGGGTTGTACAGCTCGCCAGCCATCTTATAGAAGGCCAAACACGGGTCAAGTCCTTGATACCGACACATTTTCAAAAACATATATTTAGCTAAATGTGACGGGAAAAAGGTCTTTCTCCGAGAACCAGAGGCAACAATGGCTTTAGCTCCTCTCCAAGAAGCTTCGATCCTGTTTGTGTGGGCACCTGTAAGTCGACGATAGCTCAGTTGGTGGAGCGGGCGCTTGGCGCCAGTGATCAGTACATACCTGTTTCGGGATCCTTAAAGTTGTACTTGTGGTTCACTTTGAGGTGATAATAATTAGAGCCCTGTTGATCAGGTAGACAGTCATACGCCTTCCAAAAATCAGATATAATAAGAGTTCCGGGTAATATCCACTCTTTTATAATTGGGATTAAAGTATCTTTATCCCGATAATCCACTGGAACCATGAAAACCCGACCGGATTCCCTTTGGATAAAGTTAGATTAGTATAGGTGGCCCGGCCACCCGCTCCACCAACTGAGCTATCGTCGACTTACCTTTCAATGCCACCGAAGACCCATTGGCCTTCAACTCGGTGGCCTCTGTGGTATTTACGTTTACCGAACTTCGATTCATCGATTTCGACTATCTTTCCTTCGCCACCATTCTTTTCTTTTTTATTAATCATTCCATCGAATACCACTTCACGACAGAATGATGCCCAATCAGTGACTGTAGTTTTGGACTCAATTTCACACTGTTTTCCAATTACATACAGTGCTACATTATCAATCCAAAGGTTAACAAAACCAAGTATTTGCCATAATTGTAAGTGTGAGCGCTCAAAGAAAGTCCCGGTACGGAGTCTCACGATTCTATCACATGTGGCAGCCTTTTGCTTGCGTTTACTGACTTTTCCATGACATTTCCAGTAGTAGCCGTCAATACTATAATACACAAACAATAATTATTATCGACGATAGCTCAGTTGGTGGAGCGGGTGACCTAGGCCACCTAACCTAACCTAACCTAACCTAACAACCTAACCTAACCTAACCTAACCTAACCTAACCTAACCTAACCTAACCTAACCTAACCTAACCTAACCTAACCTAACCTAATGGTAAGATAAGATAATTTAACAAATACTTACAATTGTTGGCTTTTGGTTTGAACCAGTTTTAATGGTGTTTCACAATCAGGACACTTATAATGGGGTTCTGATGGCAATAAACCCCACTTCTGTAGATCAGATATGAAGTTGTCTTCAGTTGACATATTGTGAATTTTAATTAAATTCAATTGTATGGCTAATTGGTCTGGATCTGGTGCCTCAGCCATGAGTCAAACCTAAAATGTGCTGAAAAGGAAGAGGAAAGGCTCAATGCATGCGAGCGGTGTGTGAGTTATGACCTATAGTTAAATGCAGTGCCATCTAGGTTTATTAGAATACCTATTTGCCACATATATACTGATTTATAATGTAATCCTATGGGAACTTCGAGGTCGATTATCTCGGGAACCGTTAGTTTCCGCGGCCACATGTAATGACAAAAAATGCTTCTTATGATCTGGGCTATCGATCTATAATTTCAAAATTAATTTCTGAAAAATTATATAAACTGTGATTTACCCAATACGACTCCTATCCAGACGTCAACTCCACAGAAGGCAAACAAATGCAAACGTCTGACAATCGCTTGCCCTTCGAGCGCACCATCGAGTAGTAGCCGACGTGTGGCCAACACTTCCACACCTAATGTCCCGTTAAGTCTCACCCAAAGGTCGGCCAATAAAGCGCTGAAACCTTTGCCAAACATTTTAATGAACCAAACGCTGACACCAATCGGCAGATCAGTTGAGAGTCCGAAGCCCTCGACTGTCATTAGAAGTGAGTTTCGGTTTGAATTGGTTTTGATTTGAATTTATTATAAATCCTAATAGTTTATAATTACAGAATTAGTGAACAGATCCGTGAAACAGAAGACTCCGATACACGAGAGGACTATGGGATCAGTTGATCGCAAGAGTTATATACGGAGTACTTGGAGCGCACAGTTCTGGACAGCAGTCCCTACGGCTCGCCATTCACTCCAAAGCTTATTGTGAAGAAGTCGAGGAATAATAAGACAATGAATAACACGACTGCTGTCAACAACACGACGCTCTTCAACGACACGACCGCCACTCAAATGCATCGCTCGTTCCGGTCGACTACTACTCAAACAAACGATAGTCTGAGACAAAAGAGTGATGTCTGCAATCAGACCTTCGATGTCCCCATAATTGACAAAACCATTGATCAATCGTTGACTCGAATGAACGACCGCTACAAGAGTATAGAATTTAGTGACAGAGTTACTACTTCTGGTTTTCAAAAGTCACTTAAAACCTATTCTAAGCTAAAGCCAATTCATACGATACAAAAAACTACTGAAATCACTCGAATTGAAGAATTGGATGAAAACACAGGTATGCATTTCTATTTTTATATAATTTCCTCGTTCAATGGGAATAATTACAATTATTTTACTCTTTTTAGTGACTGAACCTCCAATAGAATTTCGTAGAGTATTACATAATATTTGAATAAACAATATTCAATACACTAGACCTCCGATGAAGTCCAGCCCTGGCAAAGAGAACTTCACAAAGCGTTTAGTTCATCGCATATTGCCATTCAATTTGCAGTCGAAAGTGCTTTTACCGAACCTTCCGTCGCACCAGCAGCTGATGACCGCTACCGGCGTCAACACCGGCCCACCCCAGCACATAATGCCAGACATTTCCGTCAGGGAGCTTGAGAAGAGCCAATCCCTGTGCCGCCCCGACCCGAGCTACCGCAACAAGAGCCCCGCATTGTGCACTGGAGGCACAACGACTACCGGTGGCCGCAAACTCCCGCACCGACAGCGCAGCACAATCCAATTGGACGAGCGGTGTGTCGGACGTGACGACGTACGGCACCCTCAGCGACTCGACCGCACAGCCCGACTCCTTGCATACCGGCGTGCCTTCCAATACACAGCTGCGCGACCTATCGGTGCCTCTGAAAGCGCAGAACAACTTGAAGAACCAAATGTATTCGTCGAACGATTTCACCAAAACAAGGCAAACACTGCAATGATGTTCGCAGATTATTGTCATAAATGTGGCAAAAGGGGTCAATATTAATATAATTAAGGAAATTTTTAATGTTCCCGAAACGACAGCACGCCTTATGTAAAGGATTTACAGGTAATTACATTGCATTCAAATGAGATTTTGTTGACTAATGTCTAAATGCATATCAATTATAATCATATTATTAGTTATGATATAGTGTTTGCAGTTTGCTTTCTAAACAAATATTTGCTTCTATTTAAATCTAGACATTTATTATAATTTTATTTAGTTTAGTAACCTATGTGTCAATCATTAATTCATTCATTTGACCACAAATTGATTTCGTTTGATTTCAATGAATAGTGTTATGAATGCATATAAGACGGGATAAGCATTGAACTGTTACGCAATGACCACATGAATGCCCAGTTGTACCAATTGTACCAAGGCACCCTTACACCTTAGCTGTCAAAGTGACCATCCCTTTACACCCAAAACTCCATGTCTACCACTATTCACAAGTACTACTGTATTGCAATCTATGACACTATTTTTCATACAAATGGTACGATTCTGTACAAGAATACCATAATTGCAATCAGATTTCAGTATTTATCAGTAAACTAGTAATTAATGAAATAGTAATAATATGTTTAATGATTTGTATTAAATTATATTATCTTAAATGAGTTTTTATTTATGCAAATATATGCAAAAGCAAAATATAGTGATATTTGCAAACATTTTAAGTGTTTTATAAATCGATTGAATATTTGTGTGTTTGGAAAGAGTGGAGAAAATAACGATTGAATTGTTAGATACTGTGAACTATAATAGTTTAGAGACTTAAAGTATTAATATTATATGATAAATATGAGTGAATATACATTATATAGAAATAATGAAGTTTAGAGTAAATGACAAAATATTGCTAAATATATGCAAAAAGTATTGCAAAGACATTAGTTTTGGTGAGGAATCCGACAAAAGTGTCACACATTTGGATCAATACATTAACAATTTGTGGCAATATACTTAGTTTCTAACAACTATTTTTTATATTTTATAGAGAAGAAGGTCGAATTAATAAATGTAAACCTACCTGTCGTCCACAACTATTAAATGAATCACATATCGAAATGTTACATAAATGGATCAAAGAAAATAATCGATTAACACTAAATAAATTGAGAATTATGTTCAATAATGAATTTCAAGAATTGGATATGAAATCCATTACTCCAATATATCAATTTATGAAAGGAAATCGATACTCATTTAAACGTCTTTCAAAGGTATAGTTAATCTAAAAATTAATTATATTTTCATAAATTATAGATATCTATCGTTAATCAATAAAATGTTTTTACCCCTGGTAGAATCCAAAGGAAAGAAACACCCCTAGAACTATAGAATTAAGATATCAATTTGCGTTAAAATACGACATTTTAAAGCAAGATATGTCAAAGTTGTTCTGGGTGGATGAGTTTGGTATTACTGCGTTTGGGCGACCTGGATACGGATGGTCACTAATTGGCACAAAAGCTACAATTGAAGTATCAGCCCTTCCCAGCCCAAACTACACTGTTCATAGATATCAACAAACATTTACCACGACTTCAATACTTATGTCTATCGAAACCTGAGTTCACAGTATCGGTAATGAATTCATTGTCAGAACTGACAAAACTTAAAACAATTGATTTGACTTATTGGGACAATTATAACGATTATTATTATCCTAAAGTTAGAGACAAATTCAGCCATGTTAGTTATTTCCAAAATCAATGGGAAATACTAATACGGGTTGAGATATGCATCATTTGTATAGCCTTATAAAAGTTCAATTTTTTATTCTATATGTTATACAATATTATGTCTAAAAAGCCTATAAATTCTGTATAATGTCTATTTCTAATTACTGTCAAAATTTTTAATTCATACAAATTTCATTGATTACGTTATAATTATAAGAAATAAATTATTAA
This sequence comes from Oppiella nova, assembly GCA_905397405.1. Taxonomy (NCBI): domain Eukaryota; kingdom Metazoa; phylum Arthropoda; class Arachnida; order Sarcoptiformes; family Oppiidae; genus Oppiella; species Oppiella nova. The sequence continues at coordinate 5,247 of CAJPVJ010002515.1, forward strand.
GTGACCATAACTGTAATGTTAATAAAATGTGCTAATTATACATTATACATTAATTCACAATACAGTATTATGCTGTAATTGTTGTGGAATTATTGTAATATTAATTCATATGATTTGAGTAAAAATTGTTTTAAATGCCATTACATTTATTTAATTCATAAAAATATTGTAACATTTTGTATAATAATCATTATTTAGTAATTTGTATAAAACACACATAATGATTACTATTTGATACATAGATTAAATGAAATCAACACAAGTGTTAAAACAATTCACACTTTTTTATTGAACCAAAATTATAATAATTATTGGAAATACTATCAAACCATAAGTTATAATAATAATCATAAATAATATCTTATTTTTAAAAAATAATAACAAAATTTTAGTTTAACAAAATAACGTAAAATAATTAACTTTTTAACGTTGAAAACACAAAAATTTGATTTTTCATATAAAATGTGTTTAAAAAAGTGTTTAACATTTTGTTTACTCTATTAATTGATAACAATTTGTAATTTAAGTAATTTTTTATATAATCTCTACAAAAGTCTGAAACTTTAGAATTAAAGTACAGTTTATTAGAAGAGACAGTAAAGACAATGAATTTAATTAGTTCTATATGTAAATCCTATGGGAACTTCGAGGTCGATAATCTCGGGAACCGTTGGTTTCCGCGGCCACATGTAATGACAAAAAATGCTTCTTATGATCTCTTCTTTCGATTTATATCAATAAAATTATTTTCTGAAAAATTATATAAACTGTGATACGGCCGTCGTATTGATTACTAACTCCTGACATGACTCGATGTAGTACTCGACGTCGTCCTTAATCTTCTTGATCTGATCCACTTCGACGGTCTCGTTGTCCAACATCCGCATCAGTGTCTCCAACTGTTTGATGTGATACTTGTGCTGTTCGGTCATCTCTTTGAACTCATCTCAGCGGCACTGGTTCTCTCCCGCATCTATATCGCCATACATTGTATCGGTATTTGTCTCCCTTTCCAATACAATGGATTCCGATAACATCTCATCCAAATCCATATATAGTGTGGCCATCGATGAGTATGACCACTCTATTAATTTTGGCTAATCACCACTCAATGAAGTTAGCATTCAATCAATTCATACCACAAATAGCAATACTAACCAATCCTTTGCAACTCAACAGTACATTCTCCTCATTGTTACTGATGTTTAAGTGCTGTTTCTGGACATCGCTGTCATTGTCATTGAGTTCGCTATTATCCAAACTATAGCCACTCTTCTGTGCAATAATTGACGGTAAGGCCAATGATGTGGTCTTTTCGAGCCATTGATTGTCATCGAGAAAGGCTTCATTCAATTCATGAGACGTTAGCTCCGAATCAAATGGTGTCCTATCTCTAAGATGTCTGTTGAGGATATGTCTTGAGATGGAACTCCTTTTGTTGGACTCGTAGTGACAATCACTCCATTTGCAGAACAGCCGCTTTTTGTCTCCCACTTCGCGACACCCGATGTATGTCTTTAATTCAAACTTGTGGTCCGACTCAACACTACTGTCCCCACACTCAGAGTCGGTGTCTCTCTTCGTGCGAACACTCATTGCCAACACATTTGTGTTGAAATCATTGTCCGAAACCCTGAGTTCGTTGTCATTCACTCCAATTAAACGCAAGAGTGAATCCAGTATTTCTTCAGTTAATTCACAATTTAATAAATCTTTTAAATAGTTTTCGCATTTCTTTCAAATCAATTCATATCTAAATAAATCTGTTTTCAAGCAATTATTTTCACGTTTTAATCCATTTACCAATGAATACAACTCTTCGCGACTTAATTGCGATAAATCATCAAAAGTTTGACTCATTTTCACAATTAGTTTTATTTATTTATTAATGTAAACAATTACAAAAAAATACATTCAAGAAATCAAATGATTTGTAGTAAGATTTACAGTTTCAAAGTTTGTGTTTATTGGGTTTAAACACCAGGTGTTGCTTGAACTCACACAACAGTAGCATCAAGAAAGATCGATATCTACTGTAGAGTTCATTACAAACACCAACCCATGGGTTCATTTTTAAAATTTTATACTAAATTAAAATGATTAATATGGTCTCAAATAATTGACTCATTTATTTGGAGACATAACACAGTAATCAATAATTACACGATTATATCGATTATATCTAAACCTAATTTCAGACAATTTTTATTTCATTCTCATTATCTAATCAAACAATTCTCTCACCTATTAATAACATTCAAAAAAGTCATAAGGCGTGATTCACAAAGTACATACGCACACCTAGGGGGGAGGGGGGAACCTATATTGGTTGTTGAGAATTAAGCTTCAAAGTTTACCTCGCAAAACTTTTCGCGAAACCTAATATTTTAAAAAATAGGCATAAATAATAGTAAATATTAATTAATATCATACTTATTAAATGGTTACTCTAATTTTATCACTAAATTGAATATAAAACTAATCAAGAATAAACTTCTGAAATATTTAGCAAGTTTAAATTTCAATCCAGCTCACTTTTTGATATTTTTGTTTTAAAGATTGAAAGAATTCTTGTCATCCATTTTGGGAAAATTTCTATAAACACATGATTTTGAGTAACTTTTACTCATATTTAATCAAATAAAATTAATTTAAATAATAATTTGGATTTTCAAACAATATTTAAAAGACTTATATTTGAATAATATTGAAAATAATCAGATATTTGACAGTTTTCTCAATAGGGGCGGGACTTCATGTATGTATGGTAAAAGGGCTCATGTATTCTACATGTATAATCTAGGGTACCAATTGGCGGAGTTATTTTTTCCAAACTCACAACACTCTGCATAAACCAACCCATGTTAGCCCTCTCGCATATATCTATTCTAATTTATACAAAACTGATAAGCGATACAACATACAATACCCCAAAAATGAACATTTTTCATTATTAATTGTTAAATTGTAAATTAAATTAGCCGAATAGTTAGCTAAATTTAGTTAATTATTCACAAAATTAACTAAATTGTGAGATAAATAAACAAATTTTGATCATAATATAGTCAAATTTAAACATTTTTATGTTAATTTAATTCGAATTTAATTAATTTAACGCACAATTAAGTTAATTTAGTTATCAAAATAGTTAATCTAACAAATAATTAAGTTATTTTAATAAATAATTATCTAAATTTAGTTACGAATTAAGTATTGAACTATTAATTAACTATTTCGGTAACTAAATCAACTTAATTGTGCGTTAAATTAACTAAATTTCAATTAAATTAACTTAACGATGTATAAAATTGACTAAATTATTAATAAAATTTATTTACTTATTCCACAATTTAGTTAATTTTGTGAATAATTAACTAAATTTAGCTAACTATTCGGCTAATTTAATTTACAAATTAACAATTAATAATGAAAAATGTTCATTTTTGGGGTATTGTATGTTGTATCGCTTATCAGTTTTGTATAAATTAGAATAGATATATGCGAGAGGGCTAACATGGGTTGGTTTATGCAGTGTGGGGAGTTTGGAAAAAATAACTCCGCCAATTGGTACCCTAGTGTATAATACATAGAATAATACACATGTATTATACATCCAATGTATGGGAATCCACCCTAATTGCGAGTAAGCATACTTTACCGAGGTAAATGATTTATAATGAATAGATTCATACGATGTTTAGTTTTTGGTCTCATTTTAAGCATAAATTTACTGAAAAATAAGTGATTAAAGGATTAACCTTGGTGCTGATAATATTCTGATGGTCCGGAATCCGGAAATGTAGAGGTCATGTGTTTTAGATACTGTTTGTGAATATTTGCTTTAATAAATAAATTAACTTTGTTAAAAACTTCAGCTAAAGTATCAGTACTGTAGAGCTCATTACAAACACCAACCCATGGGTTCTTTTTTAAAAATTTGATACTAAATTAAAATGATTAATATTGATCTCAAATAATAGACTCATTTATTTGGAGACATAACACAGTAATCAATAATTACACGATTATATCGATTATCATTCCCATTATCTAATCAAACAATTTTCTCACTCATTAATAGCATGAAAAAGTTATATTAGGTCTACACTCGAGTTATTCACTTATTGCCAAAAATCGCTATATCTTTGGTTTTACGATTCAATTATTTTTATTTTTGTCAACCGATTCAACGAAATATATTGTAGTGATTATAAAAAATAAAGACTGCGTTCACTACTAATAAAATATATTTGATTTAAACATATCAGGAGATGTCCGTTACATAAGTGACTCAGTTATGAGAGACAGAGAGTTATATAATATTAATATTCAAAGAGTTATGGATTGAAAGGGTTGATAGGAATGCATAAACAATCCTGTATTTAACCACCCTTATCCATCCAACCTTGTATTTAGATATCCATTACATAAGTAAACATTTCATAAGCAATTCATATTAACATTGGATTCTTATTGTTTTACATATTCAAAACATATTCAAACTTATAAACATTAGTTATGTAACATTATTGTAAAACAGATACTGCAATATTTTTAAAATAAAAACCCCGAATCAAATCACTGATAAAAATATTTTTATTATTTAATAAATTGTAATCATAACATTCAAAAGCCTGTCCCATTGGGAATAAATGTTTGCCAAAATTATGTGCATTTGTGGGGGTTTTAAAGTTTATAGTTTTGACCATTTATTTAGGAAATTTGTCTCAAATATTGAATATATCACACGAAACATAAAATGAACGCACGAATCATGCCCATAACAATATCGGGAACAAAATAAGACATTAAATGTAGCAGGTGATTTAAAATGTGCGAATTAGTTGCATATTTATGATGATGTCTATTGAGGTGATGGTCTAATGGGAGACCGTTTGCGTTGACCTCGAGTTTATTGGTGCGAAACGGTGTCAGTTTTGGCCAATGAAATCAACGCCGAGTCCGTGACCCCTGTTTTGGCCCAAAGGCTCAGGCGTTGAGGTCGTGGCATATGTTTGTCGATACTGACGAAGAAGTCATCACTGATTGTATAGAAACGTAAGTTAAGTGTTAAATGCGTTCAACGTTTGCATCTCTGAAGCCATTCACTCAATACAGTGAGTCGTCCCCCGAAACCGCATTTAATATGCAATCGCTTTAATCGCGCGAAGTTTGCGTTCATTGCGCGCAATAGGCTCTTAAAATGCTTTATATTAGCATGGTCATCGCTCACATAAGAGTTCACGTCCAACGCCAATCTCTTGAGTTGAGTACAGTTAGCGCCGATTTGTCGCAAACTTATAATCAAGTGATCGCTAAATATATTGTCATTCAATAATCCAATGATTTGCATATTTACTCGCAGTTCATTCAAACGATGCAATTGTGCCAGGCTGTTTAATAAACTTGGTAGTAGTGGACCATGACTGCCTGATACATCTAAACATATTGATCGCAAACTATGTCTATATTTAGCCACAAATGTGTCGAAGAAGTGAATGCTGTTAATAAAGGCATAGAAACTGATGCGAAAAACTTGCAATTTTTAAAAGTAATACTGATTATCGCATAATAAATGCCAAAATGCCGGACCACCACCACTCATAGATAGCTCGCTGATATTATCACATGTTTTTAACATTTCAATAATTGTTTTGTAATCATACCAATGTCCATTCATGTGAAATGTGTGCAAATGTTTGGCCAACTTTGGTGATAACATAACTAAACTGTCGTCCGATTCAATAGTTAATTGATGGACACGTTTGCAGTGTTTGGCTAATAGTCTCAGCACTACATCTATAGCTAAATCATTACTTAACAGTAAAATGTTTGACACGTTTTGACATTTCCTAATAATTTTGTCAGCGGTTCACCAAAACATATATTTGTTGAGCATTTGAACGTTGAGTACAATTGAGTGCATACTCTGTGCAGTGAATGGGAAACGGTCAATTGACCTAATAACCAATTGACCTAATTTTTTAAAGTTAAGTCATTACTGACAAATTGACCTAATGACAAATTGACCTAAAATCCTAAAATTGTAAATTTTGACACACCCCATAACTTCTCGTAGACTTAATGTGTTNTCGATGTCAAAACCAGACCCATTAAATCGCTATATTTATGCAAAAATATATTATTTACAAAAAAATACAATAAATTTGTTTAAACAAACCTACACTTAAAGTCGGATCGTATAAACTGTTTAGAGACTTTAGAAATCATAACGAATTAGTGTTTGTATTGTCGACACATTTGAAAAATATTTTCAAATAAGAGAAGTAAACAAATTAATAGGATTTTTATATTTAAATGAACTACGTGAAGATTTCAAAAATACTTATCAGTAAATTCTCCATTCTGTATATTAAGTGTGATAAGTTATCACTGATAACTTATTGAGAATTTTATCTCAAATATTAGTGTTTGCTTTCAAAATACTTGAATAAATGATATATATGTATTATTTTGGAGTATCCGAACTAGGGTGGATATAATACATGACAATTTTTTCGTCATGTATTATACATGTATTATTCCATGTATATAGTGTATTATTCATGTATTTTTAAAAATAGGCATAAATAATAGTAAATATTAATTAATATCATACATATTAAATTGTTACTCTAATTTTATCACTAAATTGAATATAAAACTAATCAAGAATAAACTTCTGAAATATTTAACAAGTTTAATTTTCAATCCAGCTCAGTTTTTGATATTTTTGTTTTAAAGACTGAAAGAATTGTTGTCATCATTTTGGGAAAATTTCTATAAACAAATGATTTCGAGTAACTTTTATTCATTTTTAATCAAATAAAATTAATTAAAATAATAATTAGGCTTTTCAAACAATATTTACAATACTTATATTTGAATAATATTGAAAATAATCAGAAATTTGACAGTTTTCTCAATAGGGGCGGGACTTCATGTATGTATGGTAAAAGGGCTCATGTATTCTACATGTATAATACATAGAATTATACACATGTATTATACATCCAATGTATGGGAATCCACCCTAATCCGAACACTATATTATAATTTAATATTAATTTATTCAAAAGTATCTCTTATTCAATATATCCTTAACGACGGGATATATGGAGTGCAACAGAGTTTTAAAATTGCTATTCGTTTGGGAATTAATATTCAAATATTTGGCATTTTTAGACTACTATAGTATTAGCATTTGTTTTGTTTTTAAAGTAAATGTTATCAAAAATATACAGATTCTAAAAAATAAAAACACAAAACATTTTGTGTTTCAGATATTGTATGCCATTAATAATCCAAATCTATGCTAACACTAATAAATCGTATAATTGTTCTTAACGTCTAATTTAATTAAAGATGTTTTTTGTTGTGTCAGACAATCAAATGGATTCAATCTATTGCTCTTAAGAAACAATAATTAATGAGACATTTTGTCTATAGTTTTCTGCTTTTTATTGTGTTTTTGATTTAAGACGCCTTACGCCTCAATCACATAAACACAGTAATACTGTGACAGAATCATAATATACTAGATCATTATATTATAATCTTAAAGTATTATAACAAATACTACTATATTTGTTTCTGAGCATTGCATTTATTTTCAATCCAGTTAATAAGGTGATATTTTAAATGAGAAATAGA
>CAJPVJ010002516.1:0-12898 GCA_905397405.1 Oppiella nova
TATTTATTTCTGGTAGTGCGCCCTGATTTGCACCACTATTGCTTGACTCGTTGGTCAAATCCATTTATAATTCAATAATTAAATTTCTACTCAAATATCTTATAAATCAAATCAATCATTACATTAACTTTTATAAGCGCGCAAATAGTTGACTCAATCTACTGACTCTCAGACAAAACTTTTCAAAACTTATAAAAAAACATCTCACACTTTACCTCAATATACCAAATGTAATGATTATCGCAGTTTTTATACGGCTTGTCCACCAATTCTTCACTCCAATTCAAACGCCAGTTCCTGTCCACCGACAAACTTTCCATATCCTACCGACTGCGCCATATGTTAGGTTCATATTTTAATATGGAGTGCGGGTTGCACTGGTTGTCGTGTAGATTAATTACTTATACGTTTGATATTTTAAAATGATTTTATTAAAAATAAAAATTAGGAGTGAGTACAAGAGACAGAATATTTAGTCTCATATATAATCGACAGTTAATACATAAAAAATGGTCAACCAATCTGTTTGTGCGCTAACCTGAGAGTGAACTCAATTTGAGTTTCAGTTCACAATCTCTTACAAAAAGTTAGACAGAATATTTAGTCTCATATATAATCGACAGTTAATACATAAAAAATGGTCAACCAATCTGTTTGTGCGCTAACCTGAGAGTGAACTCAATTTGAGTTTCAGTTCACAATCTCTTACAAAAAGTTTCCAAAAAATAGCCAAAAGTAGCCAATAGTACGGTCCAAACGTGAGACCAAATTCACAAACAGTTGTTCACTATTAGCCAATAGTGACTCAAAGTTTTTACAAAACTTTCAGATATTATTCAAACAATTATTTTTATGATACCTTTTACTGTATATTACTTGTATGTAGATTGGTATGTATTGTGTAATGTGTTTGCATGCAATTCATAGTATAATATTTGTTAATTTCAAATCCTAACATAATTAACTCACTTTTCAATTCAAATCTCATTTGAATTCAAACATTTAATAGTTTTATCATAACTTTATTACAATAGAAATTTTTTTTTATTATTAAAATCAAAACATTTCATTCAATTAAAGTTAGTTTTTGTTTCATTTTATCAAAAATAAGTATAATAATGAGTAGTTTGCGGTTCAAAAACACTATAATCAGTATAATTATAAGCATAGTTAGTGTCAATATAATCATTGGGTTGTATTATATCATAACTTTCATTAACATTAGTTTGAATATAATTAGTAATCGGCGGTTGAATTGAGGTTAACTGTTGTTTTAGTTGATTGTTTGCGTCAAACAATGTCTGTCCAATCATCTCAAACTTTGTTTTAATGTTGGGCTCCATGTCCACCAACTGTCCATTAGTCACACCATTCATGGCGTCCACTGTGGCCTTCAAATCCATCGCTAATTTATATAAGTTATCGATGTTTTCGTGCATTTGTCTCAACAGTTGCCGTCGCTTATAATCGGTACTCATTTGGTGTCTATTATTCATAACTTTAATACTCGTAAAATATAATTAGTGTTTATAAAGTAAAATGTTTAAATTGGTAAATGTTATACTGTATAATTAAATGAGAATTAAAATTAATGTAAAGTTAAAACTACTTTATTAACTGATTTGTCTGTGGTTTTAGTGTTAGTATTATTTGTCTGAGACTCTGACATCTCATTCAAATTGATTGTCTGAATCTCATCCACATCTCCATCCCTGGCATAAGTTACGCGAATATTGTCATTAGACTTCTTAATTAATTTTTTAATCAATTTGTTACATAAAATGTAAATCAAAGTGATAATTACAAATATAGCCAACGGTATATTGAGATACAAACTGTAGCTCACATCAGATTTTGTCTCAACATTTGTGTCGTCTATGGTATCAATAGTTTCATTTAATTTACTAAAGTAATTGTCATAAATGTTTTGTCTCATATATGGGTCAATCATATGGTTTATAGTATAGGACCAAATTGGGACAAATCGTAACTCTGTGTGCAAATTAAGACTTTGGGCTTCATATGACAAATCATGTATTTTGAATGACTGATTACTGGGGATTACAAACACCTCTTTCGGGCATTCTATACTCCGATTAAATAATGTAATGTTAAGTGAATTACAGTACACATAGTTGTAATTCATTGCTTGTTTAATTTGTATGATTTCTGATGGATCTATACGTGTTTTGAGCTCACATTTGCCTCTTTGCCAATACTTTTCATTATAATAGAGGCCATCATTGGTGTCACATTCGGCTTGTTTTGGGACAAGTATTAGGTTAGCATTGTCTGCATAACCTTTCAATGGTTTAACACATTTCTTGAACTCATCAAACAGTATAGTTTTAGGCCCCGTATATATTGAATGACATATCATTTGCTTATCATTCTCTACTTTAGTGGATATCAAATCAAAGCTATCACTTGCCATTACATGCAACTTAGTATCAATGATTTTCATTTGATATCTGATTATCACTATTTGTCTTAACTCATCGTGAAAACAATTTAAAGGTTGCCAATACTCGTGTGGGCAACTTTCAGAGCAATTTACTGTATAATTGAATAGCTCTAAGAATTTATAATTGAGTTTATTGTTCATGAAATCCCTGCCAATCTCTGACATTAGATACTTTGTGTGATGCAAACGAGTGGTCAATAGACTGACAGCTCGCATAGCCCTGGGTGTCGTCTCTTTCATGACATTTATATCATTTTTGAGTTCATACACTTCATTAGTCAGATTATATAATACTTGATTGAACTTTTCAAATACCTTTTTCTCAATTCTGACATTCATTTTCAATTCATGCAAGTTTTTCATGGCAATTTGAGACTCAGTTTCTAAGTCTAATAGTCTCTGCCTGTTGTTCACATTCTCAGCCACTGCACTGGCACCGAGACCTACACTGGTCACTACACTAACTACAGTGAATAAAGCTATGGTTGCGAGAAATATAAACCGTTTCTTACGATTGAGACCTATTTTTGCGCTGTCTTTCGGTCCAACATTTGTACAGAATTTGTTTAATGGTTGTAGAAAACTCATACTGTATTCACTTTCGCACCATTCATACAATTCCTTAGCCGTGCGTTCATTATACAGGAACTCCTTGAATATAATGCATGGACTCGAATAGTTTATGACAGTGGTCACAGTCTCGACACCTTTGACAACAGGATTCTTAAGCTTATGCCATATGATTGGATCAGTCGTTGCCAAACAATTCACATCAGATGTGTATAATAACAGACAAATACATGCATACGTTAGCAGTGAAAATCTATTCACTGGTCTACGGGTACGTTGACTACGGCGTAAGCCTTGTCTAACATTATAATTAGGACTCATTTCAGATTCAGAACTACTGTTAGAGTTTATGTCAATCAGTCCTAAGCTAGAGTTGTCTGTCTGATAGTCAATAGAGTTATAATCAGAATATATTACCGTATTTTCCGATGAATCGCTGCTATCCGTTGATGTACTGCTCGAGTCGCTCGAATAGTTGGTCCGCCGTTGGGTACTGACCTCCCTGTCCACTCTCGGCGCCGGTATCTTTGTATTATCACTACTTTGAGTTGACTCTGTGTTGAGCTCAGTGTTGAGTTGAGAAGTGCATTCAAATGCTTGCAAACCTTTAATGAAAACTTTTGGGTTTTTGGAAAACTTTTCTAACACTACAGTCCTATCATAAAAATGCTTAATACGATTCACATGTACTATATTTGACTTCAGTGGCGATGCCTTGAAGTCTAATTGATATAATAAAGGGCTAATTTGCTTTACTATAGTGTACGGGCCTTTAAAACGACTTAACATTTTGTTTCGCTGACCATATGTGAGAGCTGGGTCATAAAATAGCACTTTCTCCCCAATACTGTACACTCTATCCATGTGTTTGGCATCATATCTCTGTTTACTCTTAATATGAGATTTGGATATATTTTCAAAAACTTTTACTCTCACTTCACTCAGATATTTGGCTAAATTTAATGCATATTCACTAACAGTTCCCTTAATTTTAGGCAATTGAAGGTTAAGGTCTGGAGGCAGTATGGGTTTGTATCCATACACTACTTCAAAAGGGCTATAGTTAATGGTACTCTGCACCGTGCAATTATAAACATATGTAACAGGTCTTATATATTTTGACCAATTGGTATGTTTTTCATTAACAAACATACTAATATGATCTATGAGCGTGCCATTGTACCTCTCTGTTATTGAATTTGTACTGGCCTTATATCCACTTGATTTAACTGATTTTATTCCCATTAAAACATTTAAATGTGTAACTATTTTTCCCAAAAATGCTTGATTACAGTCACTTAGGAGTCTTTGTGGAAGTATACCGTAACTGCATATTAAATCCTCGAATAGAAACTTTGCCACTCCTTTGGCATTAGCTTTAGCTACGGGTTTGCAAATTGCAAACTTACTGAAAGTATCTGTCAATACTATAATGTATTCATAACCATTACTTTTTATTAGCTTTCCGATGTGGTCAATAGCCACCTGTTCAAACACATAGCCCACTACTATGGGTTGCATTAGACCAACAGGTTTTTGTCTCAACCTTTTGCGCTTTTGACATAAGACACAAGATTTTATATATATATTAATGAATTCACTCATTTCTGGCCAATAATATCGATCACATAGAGTCCGTGTTGTGCGCCTAATACCATAATGTCCACCACATACCATATCATGGTATTCGTACAGTATTTCATTGATCATAGAGTTTGGGATGCACACCAAATACTTAGGAATACTGTTTCTGACTACAAATTTATGTAATAAACTATCAATTAATACATACTTTGCTAACTTTTTGGTAATAGTTTTGCTTTTGTTTTCATATTCAATCCATTTTATAATGTTTGAGAGCTCATTGTCTGTTCGTTGCTTTTGTATAATATAATCGCAATTTCCATGCATTTTCTCGCAATTCATTTCAGTACTATTATACTGTACTGTATTTTCATTGCATTCAATACTGTTTATAGCCAATACTTTACTGTCAAACTCTAAAATATCAGTTTGTGTCACATTTTTACCGTCAATTAATTTATGATTCATAGGATATCGGCTCAAAAAGTCTGGTATCTTATTCTGTGAGCCGGGTATGAGTTTGATGTCAAATGCATACGATTGCATATCTGTTATTTGTCTGCCTATCCGTCCCTTTAAATTAGTTTTTGTTTTCATTACAGATACGGCTTTATTGTCTACAATTAGTGTAAAATATTTGTCACTCAATAAGTCATCAAAATATTGCATTGATTCAATTGCAGCCATAAATTCTAACTCATATATTGAATAATTTCTCTCAGTTTGAGATGTAATGCGACTGAAATAGCCGACCGGATGTAGTCTATCCGCATGTCTTTGCATGAGAGCGCCGGCGAGTGCCGTAAGTGAGGCATCGGTATGCACTTCAGTCTCTAATGTTATATCAAATGGCTTAATAAATGGTTGTGTTTTAAACATGTTTATTATACTATCAAACGATTTCTGTTGCTCTGATCCCCAAACAAATTCATTTGACTTTTTTGTGAGTCTACTAAGAGGTTCTGTATTGAGTGAGAAATGGTCTATTAGTTTGCGTGCATAAGAGAGAAGTCCTAAAATTGATTTAATTTCAGTGATATTTGTGGGCACTTTGAGATTTTCAATGGACTTTAGGAGAGCCGGTGCTAACTGTATGCCCTTTTCACTGATCTTATAGCCTAGGAATACAGTTTCACTCATAGCAAACGTACACTTATCTGCCCTCAAAGTGAAGCCAAACTCATTGAGTTTGTCCAACACTCTAATCAACCTCTGATTATGTATTTCAAAAGTCTCGCCACCAATACCCAGATCATCTACAAATGTAACACAATCAACATATTTCAGACCTGCGATAGCCATATCGAGTGCTCTATTAAATGCTGCACTACTTATTGACATACCAAATGGTACCCTATTGTATTCATATAATCTACCACTCGGGACACAAAATGCTGTTAATTGTTTAGAATTCTGATCAAGGCTAACCTGGTGATAAGCGTTGTTTGCATCCAAATTAGTAATATAACGCATATTACATAAACTCCTAATGCATAGATCTGCACTACTCAGTGGATAAGAATCAAATTCTATAACCTTTTGATTTATGGCCCTATAGTCAATGCACATTCTTATTGTATTATTTTTCCGCTTAACTAACACTACACGCGAACTATACGGTGAAAATGATTCCCTTATAATGCCTTTTGATAACAATTTATTCACTTCATTGTCTATTAGTTTCATTTGATCAAATGATACCTTTTGTGGGCTAACATGTACTGGCATTGAGTCTGCCTTAACTCTAATCTTATATTTAAAATTCTTAACATTTCCGACTTTATTGTCGTCAAATGTGAACAGATTTGGGTATTTCTCAAGAATTGCCATCAATTCTTGTTTTTGTTTGTCATTCAGATGACTGCCACACACCACAGGCTTTCCAAACATATTCATTTGGCCCTCAATTATACCGTTTATTTCATTTGATCTATAAGTCAAATGCTCACCCGTTTCATAGTTGTCTACACATTTGGACACAGGTGTCGATGTGTTTACGACAGTACTAGCGATCACTGTCTGGTCATTATCGCCTAAATCTAATGGCAATATATTGTGCTCCGGGATCTCTTCACACATACCTATGACTGACCCCTCATTTATATTTATGGCTTTGTTTGTGACATTCAATATTTGTACAGTAAAATTTACACAATTAATGTTTTTTACAGTATTTCTAACACTGAATCCCTGTTTACTGTACTGTACATTATCTGTATATAGCATACAAACTTTGTTTGTGTATCTCTTGCCATGACTGGCCTTAACATCAATTATTTGCAAACTTTTCGGTTTAACTTGTGTGGTATAACACGTGTGAATGTAGCCATTATATGGATAGGTATTTTGTTGGTTATTACCAGAAAATGTTTGCGAGAATGCCGGTGCCTTTGGTTTACAATTATCGGCACTATTACTGCATTCAATAGCCTTAGCGCTGTTAGACTGGTCACTGTTCACGCTTTTACTGTAAACGACTTTTGTGTCATTACTTACTTGTGATATCGCATTACTTTTAGTTATAAAAGTCATGAGACTTTTATTCAAACCCAATACAATTGAGTTAATTTTTATGCCATTCATTAAAACAATTCTCTCTTTGCAATCAATTGTTATTCCGAGTTTGCATAGCATATCAAATCCTATCAATACATCAGCCGGGAGTCTATCCACAACTAATACACTCATTTCAATTGGAAAGTATTGATTCAATTCATTTTCAATACACATATTCATTACTACTGATCCGTAATATTCTAATTGTGTGCCATTAACCGCCTGTACTGCCGGTCCCTTATAACTGTCTATATTTAGACATAACTCATCTGAAACACGTTTAGTAATAATACTTATCTCACTACCGCTATCCACTAAGCCTTTATAGATTTTACTACCAATTATGACATTAATTGCAATCATTTTGTCTGTACTATTAATTGACATAACATTAGCGTTTCCTTGGCCTGAGCTCGCATTCATATTATCTTTTGTATTAATGATCATATTTTGCGGTCTATTCGCTTGCAATGTCTGTACATTACGACATTCATTGCGTTTGTGGCCCAACTGTCCACAACCGTAACACTTAATAGGCTGCCCTTCAAACCGTTTGTATCCACTGTTTTGCACATAATTAGCGCTCTTATTGGACTCATAATTGCGGTTTTGATAGCCATTTGTATAATTATTTGTATTGCGATTACTATTTCTTTGCATTGCATTTCTATTCATAATTCTATAGTTATTACGGTTTGTATTGGGTTTAGTGTTACTGTATTTGGAGTCATTTTTGCCAAAACTTTTCTCATTCTTGCTATTACTTGAATACTTATTTATAGCCAAAGAGTTCACGTTTTCACTCAATTTATTGATTACATTTAACAACTTATCATGAGACTCAATATTCGCCTTATTGTCCACTATATCAGTGATCACTGCATTGGTTTTCTTAACCTTAAATAACTCAGGTTTAGATTTTCTCAATCTCTCTCTCCCTTTCTCTACATTTCGCGCGATTCCCTCTAATTCTTTAACATTATATGGACTAAAATAAGTGATCTGTGCGGCGGTCTCGTCGTCCATACCCGCTAATATGTACGACATTTTTTGCTCAGTTGACATCTTTTTATCCAGGTCAAAACAAATGGCTTTAATGCTTGTTATATAATTCAAAATGCTTTCCTCTGCACCACATTTTCTATTATTCAATTCGCGCATTAAATGTGTTTTAAAGTCACCTCTTAGGAAGTGATTGAGAAATGATTCTTTCAATGAATCAAAACTATCGGGTTTGACAGCGAGGTCACTGTCATCTGCATCCCCTTCGTCTACCGCGCAATCAATATTCACGTAATACCACTCCTCTGCACTTTGAGACAAATAGTTTGGAAACTTATCCATAAGGGTATTGTCATCCCATTTCAGAGCCTTACCGACCCTTTCAAAAGTGCGCAAAAACTTTATCGGGTCATCGCCTTTATTACCGTTAAATACTGGTATATGATGCTGCCTTGTGCTGGCTAAGTTGGACGCAATTGCATTACTCATTTGATTGATATTTATTTCTGGTAGTGCGCCCTGATTTGCACCACTATTGCTTGACTCGTTGGTCAAATCCATTTATAATTCAATAATTAAATTTCTACTCAAATATCTTATAAATCAAATCAATCATTACATTAAATTTTATAAGCGCGCAAATAGTTGACTCAATCGACTGACTCTCAGACAAAACTTTTCAAAACTTATAAAAAACATTTCACACTTTACCTCAATATACCAAATGTAATGATTATCGCAGTTTTTATACGACTTGTCCACCAATTCTTCACTCCAATTCAAACGCCAGTTCCTGTCCAACGACAAACTTTCCATATCCTGCCGACTGCGCCATATGTTAGGTTCATATTTTTTATATGGAGTGCGGGTTGCACTGGTTGTCGTGTAGATAAATTTCTTATACGTTTGATATTTTAAAATGATTTTATTTAAAATAAAAATTAGGAGTGAGTACAAGAGACAGATTATTTAGTCTCATATAATCGACAGTTAATACATAAAAATTGTCAACCAATCTGTTTGTGCGCTAACCTGAGAGTGAACTCAATCGGAGTTTTAGTTCACAGTCTCTCACAAAAAGTTACTAAAAAATAGCCAGAATTAGCCAATAGTACGGTCCAAACGTGAGACCACATTCACAAACAGTTGTTCACTATTAGCCAATAGAGACTCAAAGTTTTTTTTACAAAACTTTCAGATATTATTCAGACAATTATTTTTTATATCGTTTTACTGTATATTACTTGTATGTAGATTGACATGTATTGTGTAATTTGTTTGCATGCAATTCATGATAAAATATTTGTTAATTTCAAATCCTAACATTGGCATAATTTAAGTACCGATGACTGGTTCGCAGAGAAGTCCGTGGTTTGGGACTCCAGTCAACCCATGTTTGTCTATCGGGAGGAACCGGTGATGTCGTTGACTGACTACATGTCATACACGGGAGGGCTGTTAGGCCTCTGGTACGGCACTAATGGCAAAGAAGTTATTATTTGGTTAATTGAGAGTCGATTATGGGTTTGGTTTCGTATGAAATTAATTTCACTGTATTCGCGACATAATAGAGTTCATCCGATGTCTACATAAATCTATTTGTCCAACATTGGCACAAATTGACAAGTTATATTAGCACCTGACATCGTAGAGATTATTATTTACTTATGGGTTTAGCACATTATAAAAAAATTAATTTATAAATATAATCTTATTGTACAGTGTTGCTGTAAAGTTAGGCTGCTCAAAATGAACTTGGCATTTCCATCTATGCTTGTTAATAAGCGTAAGGATTGCAAAACTGTACGGTACTTACGATCGCCCACAGACTCAACACGATTATCGATTGCCATAAGATCTTGGTACGTTAATTGTATCAAATAGCATAATTTGCATTATATATAATTTATGACATACAGGTGCTGGACTCGGGTGAGATCATTGAGTTTGGGCCACCTTTACCTCTATTGCAACGAAAGGGCTATTTCTATGAGATGTGCAACCATTTATCATATAAAATGAATATACTGTACAGTAATTATAATTATGATTTGTAAATTGTTAAAAAAAATTGAATTTAACAAATATATTTAATTCATAGTATTTCACTTCAAAGCAAATATTTAGAGCACAATATTTTAGTTTAATTTAAAGTTTAATTATTAAACAAATGTTTTTATAATTTAGTGGCTTTTGTGAACTTTTATTAACATTGAAATAACTTTTCATAGAAAGTGACTGTTATTAGCAAAGTGATCAGTTTACAAGTAAAGTCGACAATACCAAATAAAAAATGTCCACTTTTAAATCAAATAATGTTTAGTAATTTGTAATTGTAAACAATTTTTAAAAAAATAAAAGCTATTTTTTTTTTGTTTATCTTATTATGAATAATTGAGTTGAATTTCAATGTACTGGATGATCAGATAATGTTGGCTTTGTATTGAGTCACAAAAGAGTTTGTTTATTTTGATAGTGGTTATTTACCATGATGAAATACAAACCGCTAATGATTGATAAAAGTTATTTCAATGAATGTGTGGCTTTCCAATAATACTATCAACGGTAGACTGTTGCGGTTATAGTAAGTTATTTTATTTTGTACAGGATAAATATAAATATCATCATGTTTTTACTATTCAGTTTTTATTAATTTTAATAAAAAAAAGCTTATACAGTATTAATAAATAAATTGTATATATTATTTTTGTGAACCTCTTGTGCGCCATTTGTCACGTAATGCACCAATTAACATGATAATGGCCATAATGATCCAGATCACCTCAATTGTCCAGTATATAAACATATGGAGAGTCGGGTGACAATATTCATGCGAATAGGGGTCCGTATAATTGGATTTCTTAGACCAATACACCAGTCCTATCACTATATTTAAATAGGTACTTGTTATTTAATATTGACAATTTAATTATTAATGACATACATGTTAGATTAAGTACCACGAGGATTATATTCCTGACGCATATGAATACTTTGTATGACCTAGTAGGATTTTTAAATTTGTTACTATTAAAATAAAACAAATTTAAAGCTCCATTTATAATCATTAATATTGGGATTGCCGGTGCTTTAGGACAGTCGTTTACATAGATTGAGCCTGTATGTTTTAAATATACTCATTTCAGATTACATTGATCAACTTAATCTGGGTTAATATGTTTTTATTACTATACCAATAGTTATAAAAACCGGTTGCAAACCAAGCAAAACGCGTACGACAATGAGTCTCAGTATAGTCTTGACAACTATTTGTAAACAATTATTTTTAAATCATATTAATTATTAAATATTTAGCACTATGTTAATTACATTTAATTATTTATGTATGTATTTTTAAACGTACCTGGTTCATATCTCAGTATAGTCTTGACAACTATTTGTAAACAATTATTTTTAAATCATATTAATTATTAAATATTTAGCACTATGTTAATTACATTTAATTATTTATGTATGTATTTTTAAACGTACCTGGTTCAACAGTGTTACTCAAGCCATTAGAAATGGTTTGCGCATTCAAATCGCACGTATCACAAGCTTTATCAATTTGGCCATCATTTGTATTATTCATATGAATACTTGTATCAGTATTTGTATTTAATTGATCACTCATTTTACTAATTTTGATACTACTTTATACAGTATTATATTATAAATAATTTAGTAATCTGACAATTTTTAATAAAATATATGTTTATTAAAACTTTGTGCGAAATTATTATTATTTAATGATGTAGTTATATGTAATAAGTTGCAAACGATCTTAAAATAGCTGATACATGGCAATAGACATTGTAATGTTATTTTATAATGTAAAATACATGAAGTAACTAACGTGTTTAATAATATTATAATAATTGAATAAATCATTATTATTAAACCCAATTATTATTTAACCGCATTTAATAAAATATCATTTAAAATGATTAACATGATTATCAATAATTGAAAATATTATACTTTAAAAATTAATTATTAACATAAAATTAACAATGCATTGTTAGCATGTAACAATCATTAATTCCTGTTTTTCTGATCATGGTGAAACAAACCATACCACAACATAGTACCAGGAAAAAGGCATATATTATGCATATTATGAGTCCTATCAAAATAATCCAGTAGGCCGTCAAATATAGGGTGGGGTGACAGTAGTCTAGTGAGTCCGGGTCTGTAAAGTCTGGGAAACGTGCGCTAAACACCAGGATCTTCACTGTATGGGAGTAATTGTATATTATGTGAATAAGCATGATGATTTATAAAATAATTTACAAGTATAAGCCAAAACGGTTTTAATTAAATTAAAAATCCATTTGATTGATAAGATTAGCTTGTTTGGATTTTTATCTCTGTCTGTGTTAAAGTTGAACAGATTAAGTATCCCGCACACTATCATCAATATGGGAATAGCCGGTGATCTGGGACAATCGTGCACATAGATTGAGCCTGTATGTTTTAAATATACTCATTTCAGATTACATTGATCAATTTTATCTGGGTTGATATGTTTTAATTACTATACCAATAGTTATAAAAACCGGTGGCAAACCAATCAAAACGCGTACGACAATGAATCTCAGTATAGTCTTGACAACTATTTGTAAACAATTATTTTTAAATCATATTAATTATTAAATATTTAGTAATATGTTAATGACATTTACTTATTTATTTATGTATTTTTAAACGTACCTGGTTCAT
>CAJPVJ010002517.1:0-12894 GCA_905397405.1 Oppiella nova
TGGTTAAAGTACTCCGGTGATTCCACATGTTGACATAGACAGTATATGAACCATGATAACAATAGAAAAATTGTTGAATATTTATTTATCATGGTGAATATATTAGTTGTAAATTATTTTATATAATTTATACAAGTTAGTGTCTAATAAAAAGTAACAATATTTAATTTTTGGTACACTATATTAAAATACACTGCTCATAATTGAGCTTGATGATACTATCACAAACACATTATTTATTAATTTTAACAAAAATCCAGAAATGAGAGTAAAATTTATAAAAATATCTTATATAAGACTTTCATATATACTAAATATATTTATAATAACTTATTATGTACTTATGTGTTGCCACATATTTAATAACATTTACATTAGTCGGAAATATTATGCTTTATAATTAACAAGACTTTTAATTTTTTTTATTAACCTAGTATCGGACATGAGATAAAAATAATGTATAAAAACAAACAAAATTATACTGATTGAAATTATGTAGTGACAGTAAATTATTTATAGTCCCGGTATCACTAATATTTGTAAAATAAAATAATTTTTATTAGCAACATTTTATTTTCCAAATATTATGTACAGTAGATTTTATTTAAATAAATGTTATTTATTTCATTATAATATGAAAAATGCAAACTTATTCATTCATTTGTGGTACGGATTTACAGTCTAAAAGTTACATAATGTAAGCGTTTTTTATTTTTATTAATTTTAAATAGATCAATCATTTGTAGATTTTAATTAATGATAATGTATGTAATTTCCTCATTACTTTTTTATTTTTAATAATTTTAACTGCAATTTATCTTAAACAAATACAAATAAAAAAAATTAGACTATTTTCATACTAAATCATGTATACAATAACGATTATACACATACATAATTAATTTTGTTTATTTCAATGTCAACAATCAATTTAATTTATAAATTAAAGTTTATGTAACTTATATAACAAAAATCACTATAATCAAATAAATGTGATCTAAAAATTAGTATTAAATCTTAAGTAATTAATTGTGATCGTGGGAATATAATCACATTAAATATCTTTATTTATAATACATAAGAAATTAATTAAAACGTTAAAATTTAAGTCCAATTTTAGGTCTCTCCATTATTTTAAAAATAAAATTTACAATTTATATAATTCATATTAATGAAATCTATTTACAGTTTTAAATTTTATGTATGAAATTTTATGTTTTAAACCAATTTATTTAAATTAATGTGTAAATATTATTTGAAATATTTAATTCAATGCCAATAATCAATTAAAAATTATTATGCACTTGTAAAAGTATATAATTTTTTTATTACAAACAAAAGTCCATACTGTGATATAATTAATGTTGCAAAAAATTATTCATTAAATGTGCTCTCAATATTTAATAATAATGTAATCTCATTACTATTGTACAGTAGTATAGAGTATTTTATAAGAAAGTTGTTCATGATCATTGAGACGTAACCAAAATGTTAATTATTTTACTAATTTTGATCTAAATTACTAAACTTAAATACAGTACATTTGGTATTGTAAAGTGTTGTGAAATATACAGTATTTATATAATAATAAATGTTATATAATAAAAGTATATAACAATATTACTAAAATTTATTTTGTAGGGATTTAGTTAATATTGAGTTAATGATTAATGTATATTTTAACTAATAGATTGTATAAGTTATATAATATAACTATCCCTATATATTAGAAATTTTGATACTTGTTGCTATCTTTAAAAAAATAATATTTAATATTTTGTTTATAGCTACATTTAATAAACTCAATACAATGGATTACATTATTCATTTATAATAAAGTTAAGAAATCATTTACCGCAATATGATAAGCTGTATATTTTATTTAAATATAATTAATTTATCTTTTAAACTTAGTCAAGAAATTTATAAACCTTGTACCAAGTAAATGATTACTTATATTTTTATATATCTAAAATATTATATTTATAAATGAATAGCTTTGACTTAGACATTCACATATTTCATATTTTAATAAACTAAACATTTTATTTTAATTTACATTTTGACAGATATAATTTATTATATTTATTTAAAATCTTTAATTAATTATTAATGGGTATTTATAATAAATATCAGTGTTTATTATAATTTTGTTAATTACAATAGTGTTGTTACAATAAACAATTTAAAATTTATATGTGTTGGCTATAATTATTCTTAGCAATTATTTGCAATATTAGTATATTAATATATAAAATAGTTTGTACAGATATCAAAAACTTTTAATTTTAAATATTATACAAAGCCTGATATTTTTTAAGATTAAAAATATGAAAAAATCCACCAAACCCAAATCAACCTTGCCATCACCATCAACATCATTTAGTGTATGATTTTAGACATTGTAAAGTAATTACTAAATGACTAATAAGAGATTTCAATTTAAAGCTACCACCTAACCCATTTATTAAACAGACATCATCGGTAAGGTTCAATTTTGATATTTAAATTTTAAATAATATGCTAAAGTAATACTGTAAATGTGAATCGTAATTAAAATAAAAATACGTTTACTAACATTTACAACAATTTGAATCTCAATTTAATTTAATAATATTTTAACTTAAAAATTTTTAATTAATACAGTATAAAATGTAAATGTATTTTTTAAAGGGTAACACAATTAAGAGGGTGATAACGATCCTATTATTGGGTGCGACCGGCGTTGGAAAGTCTACTTTAATCAACGCATTCGTCAATTACTTGATGTACGCGGACATTGAAAAGGCTAAGGCTCAGGGACCTAAATGCCAAATATGGGCTAAATTAATCCACACAGGTATAATTATATTTACTCAAAAATAACCTTTGGTTTACTGCATATCATTTACCTAAAAATATGTATATTTATGATTAATTTCCTATTTGTGTATTTACGATAAAATCTTTGATTATATATTTATATAGACAGCGAAACATATGAGCCTGTAACAATTGAATGCGGACCTAAAACTGACAAAAATGAAAATGACGACACCACCAAATCGGGCACACTATACCCGAGGTGTTATCAGTATACGAACGATAAGATCGAACTGAATATTATAGATACCCCGGGCATTGCCGACACCGGTGGAGTCGATAATGATAAAAATAATCAAGAAAATATTTTGGCGTTTATATCCAATTATCCGGTTATTGACGCCATTTGTGTGCTTTTAAAGCCTCACGACTCTAAAGTTGATGTGGTTTTCAAGTATTGTTTGCTTGAGTTGTTGAGTCACTTGAGTAAGTCAGCGGCCGATAACATACTGTTCCTGTTCACCAACGCGCGAACTACGGACTTTGCACCGGGAGATATGGCGCCTGCATTACGAAGTTTTTTAAGCGCATTACGTACTAGTCCCCCAAATGTGGACATTAAGTTCAATCGTGAGACAAGTTATTATTTGGATAACGAGGCATTTCGGTACCTGGTGCTTACCTGTCCACCGAATAACTTTAAATTTTCATCGCAATATATTTCTAATTACAATTATAGTTGGAACAAGTATGTTATAGTAATTTTAAGATTTTATATAAAATATTTAAATTTTAATCAAATTTTACTTGCTTGATAAATAATTTACTAGTATTATTTACAATAAATAGACATTTTGTCCTATATAAATTATTCATTCACATTATATATTTTTAATATTTTAATATACGGTATTACATGAATTAAAGCATCATCAACCTTTCAAACTTGCTTTCTAACAACTGTACAGAGAGGACAATATAACAATATTACACATTTAAAAGCAAATTTGATAGGTTAGATTTGCTTAAAAAGGACAATTCCAAATAGATTACCACATCTACATTCGCTTCATTAATATTTCAAAAGTAATTAACATTTTGTTTTACATTTTAAAATGCAGCTCAATCGCAGAGTGGAAGCGGCTACTAAAATATATAGCAAA
The DNA here is from genome assembly GCA_905397405.1 of Oppiella nova. Classification (NCBI taxonomy): domain Eukaryota; kingdom Metazoa; phylum Arthropoda; class Arachnida; order Sarcoptiformes; family Oppiidae; genus Oppiella; species Oppiella nova. Next base: position 3,966 of record CAJPVJ010002517.1, read on the forward strand.
CCTACCGCCCCATAAAGTAAAGGAGACGGTATCCCTAAACCAGGCTAAACAACAGGTACAACTACTGATCGAGACATTGGCCGACTTATTGCAGATCATAGACTACAACAAAAGGCTTTGTGAAGACCAGGAGCGGGAGGTCCAAGAGTTCAACGGCACGATCGATGAACTGAAAAGCAAGCTCTACGTGAAGAAAGTCCAACTGAATTACGTGTCGTTGGATAAGCCAATGATGGTGTGCGGAGGGGCGGGCTGTTTTGGCACCAACACCCTAGACATTGGACTGGTTAGGCCAAGATTCGTAAAGCCGTGTCACACGCCGTGCCACATGAGTGTCAAGCTCAATAATATCGTGGCGACCCCGGGCTACGCGCGTGCAAGGTGTTCAAATTCAACTTCTTTAAAATGCGAACAAACGACAATTGTAGCGTATGCGGACATGGCTACGAAAAGCACCGGTATATTAGTTACGAACCCAAGTGGAATAAGGTAAAAATTAGGAACGAGTCCTTGTACAAGGAACTAACTTCCGTGGAACAAGTGACCGAGGTCAAAAATAAACAATTGGATAGACTTAAACGCCAAGTGGAACAGTTAGAGAGGGAACGGGATATAATAATAAAGTTGGTATTTTCTTTAATTTTTAACTTAAATTATGAATTTTTACCGTTATTTATATAAATTAATTGTTCAAGTTGTACTGTAGTTCTACTATGTAAACATTACATTGTAAAGTATAATATTATTGTAATTTTTTGTTACAACTAACAGTTTATTTCACTGTGCTCTAATTGTTCTACCTATTTATCTCAAACTACTCTAGTTGATTGGCCCGTTTTGTTAGATTCCTTAAGAACAACGCACTGACCCAGTTCAACGACGCGTTTGAGAGCTACGTTATGTATTTGATCGAGGTCGAAAGGCAGGGTGTTAATAATCGGACCACTATTAGGAAACTGGAGAGTATTGTGGCCGCTTATAAGTCACAACAAGAAATTATTGACCACATGGAAAAGGAAGGTCAGTTAAACTCTATAACTGGCCATGATATTGAGCACAGTATAGTTGAATTGTGCAATTTGGAAATATACGGCGAAACTATACAACAAAATATGAAGGTCCAACGTAATAATCACGCGCTTTATAGAGTGGTCAGGGAGGAAGTGCCTGAGAGTTCGATCTTGTCCGAATGTGTCAGGGACAAACAGTAATTTTATCACAATGTCCCCAAAATTTAACTATGTTTTTAGCATACAAAACCAAAATATTAATATTGTAATTATTACAAACTGGGTTCTGGAACCCTTACATATAAGTTTATCATTTATATTATATTTTATAGTTATAGTTAGTCTAATTAATTGACTATGTTTTATGTAGTGTAATATTAATCTATTTATCAATTTTTCTTAATTTAACTGTTTGTTTTATATAACATTAGATTAATCGAATAACTACAATAATCTAAAAACTTATTTTTCAATTTTCATGTTAAGTTTTGTTAAAAAGTTTGATAGATTTTGGTAGATATTTGGTACGGAATATGTAACTTCATAATTAGATCGCGATTTCACTTTAGTCTCCCTCTGGATATCCAACAAATTCTTTATATCCGGACCATTTATTTTTAATCCACATAATCGCACGATGCATTTATCAATATCCGCTGCTGTAATTACCCTGCTGGTTTCAACCTTACTTGAATTAGGCATAACCTTCTTTTCAGCAAGATAATGTTCCAGTAAATGTGCCAAATTGCTATCTACATCATCAGGGGTTTCATTGTTGACCAAATGACGGAGATAATACTCAAACGAATCGTCGATAGGCCGGAGGGCGTTCCCCTCTAAAAACTTGGCGAATAGTGCCATACATTTAGCTATAGTTTTAGTCTCTCGCGACAAATCCGAGATTTTCAGCTCCAGTTCCTTTACATGCAATTTCTGAGCTTCTGAAGCCTCCTGAAGACTAGTAATGTTTCGAGTTTTGGATTCTTCCCTGGTATTTTTAGTTTCCCATGTTGTTTCATAAGTAATATGTAGATGTGATTTGTAATTATGACCACAAACATGGCACAGTTTCGACTTATGTAAGATGTACGTAAGTCCCCATGATTCAGCATACTCATCTAACTGAATATCGGAATCTGGAATAGGTCGAGTAGGTTTCGTATTGTTACAAGGTCCAATTTGCTCGTATTTGGTAAACGCTTGACATTTGAGTAAATTTTTATTGCCTACCACCTTGCCAAAACTATACGGAACGTAGCATGCTGAATGGCATTCGGTTTGGTATTTTAAACGCGACTTTCCATTGTTAGTAATTTTCGTGCAGCACTTCCCCTCACGGCATACCGTTTTTGGTTTAGCCAATGATGTGGTTTTTATTTTAACCGAGGGTATGTATAGCTCATTTTGTATCTGTTCAATAGTGCCTGTGAACTCCCGAAGCCGTTGCTTATGATGTTCACATTGTGTCTGATTATCGGCTATATTCTGCGCGATGTCCGCCAATGGTTTGAGTAATAAAAGTATATTCTGTTTGGCGTTATTGAGGGATAGGGTGTCCATCACTTTGTGAGGGAAAAGGGATGCGATGTGCGCCAGTAGTCTATCACATTCAGCGACGGAACTACAACATTAATTAAATAATTACAGCACTACTTAACTTTAAATTAACAATATCAAATTACAATTTAATAAAAATAACAAACACTAGTATAAAATTAATTTTCTGTATATCTACTCTATGCAGTTAATAAGTAAATTTAAATAATAATACATAATAATATTATTATAAGAGTTTTCCAAAATTGCTAAAAATATTATAATTGTGTAATATAATGTAAATAATAATAATTATATTATATTATTTTCTCCTGAACTGTATTTAAAAATGAATCTTTGATAATAATATGTTAAAAATATTCAAAAAATAAATATCGGGGTCACCGCCGAAGACAAAATTATAAAAATTTTTACTGTTAATAATTTGTAAGATTAGTAATTAAAAAAATTAAGTTTTCAGTTATCTGTTGTAAATTATAATTTCATTTTACATTAAAATTTCTAAAATATGATATAATATATTTTAAATATTATAACATAGCATCTCAAACTGTATTTAATATTTATTCTTTTATAGAGACATGCTAAAATTAAATAAAATACAAATAATGGAAAACATTAAAATTAAATTAACTCTTAAAGTTTGCAAAAATTAACTATTAATTAAATGCAAACTTTGTAATTATTGTCGTTTTAAGGGTAATGTATACTTATTAAAAATAATTACTTTAATCTTGTCAAAAAGATTTAGAAATTATACATACCTAACCCAACTTTCATTATAACTTTGTAGGCTTCCCTCATCAAACTGGACATTATTTGGGGGTACAGTAGCCGCCAGGTATCGAAAAGGTTCGCTATCTACACAATAAACTGTTTGCTTGTTGTAAGCTATGCTAACATTTGGAGGATTTTCAAGTATGTTATCCAACATGTATTTCAATGCCGGTCCCGTCTCTCCCGGTGCATACTGTGTGGCCCTCGCATTCGTAAAGAGGAACAGTATGTTATCGGCCGCAGACTTATAACATTTGGAGGATTTTCAAGTATGTTATCCAACATGTATTTCAATGCCGGTCCCGTCTCTCCCGGTGCATACTGTGTGGCCCTCGCATTCGTAAAGAGGAACAGTATGTTATCGGCCGCAGACTTATTCAAGTGATTAAACAACTGAAACAAACAATATTTGAAAATATCGTCAACTCTGGCGTTATTAGGCTTCAGGAGAACACAAATGGCGTTAATCTCCCGATAATTGCTAATAAAGTCCAAAATATTTTCCATATTTGTGTTATCCTGGTCGAGACCACCCGTATCGGCAATACCCGGGGTATCGATGATATTAAGTATAAGATTTTTTGACGTAATTTTATAACATTTAGGATATTTGGTGGCCGATTGAGTCGAGTCACCCGTGTTTTCATTGTTGTCCTCCTGAGAGCCCAATGTAATTGTTTTGAGTTCATAGGTGTCAGGGTCTGAGATCGTGAACTTTACTGGTATGAGACATACAGGTGTCTGATCCCTGGCCTCAGACAATGATTCGTATGTAATATAATTGACGAATGCGTTAATGAAAGTAGACTTTCCCACACCCGACTCACCTAATAGTAACAGGGTTATCTCCTTTTTCTAAAATATGTTTATAATTTTAATTAATAATTAGTATTTAAATATTATAATAGCATAAAGTTTTATTATTTTACTATCATAATAAAATTATAATATACCGGTGATAAGGTTCTAGGCAATGGTGTAGGTCCCGGGTTTTCCATTGTTGTAGGTTTTATTAATCAACACAATTATGTATTAATTATTTTTAATTAATAATCAAAATTTGTAATATTGTTTGATAGTTTTGTTTTTAAGACAATAAAATATAGTTAATCTTAACACCGTAAATGTAATTGATAACTGTTTCCATAACATTTTAGTATACATAGATTAATGCTTTCTAGTTATTGAAAGCAATACCTGTAATTACACTTTTATAGCTTAAGATTGTGACATTGCTCAATAAAAGTAATAAAACAATTATTTATAAAAATATTTTATTTATTTGAATTAAACCTTAAAATTAAATTATTTTGTTCAATCAAAGGCCTTTATTGATAACTTAAAAATAATAAACCAAGATACTGACAAAAAAAATTAATAAATAATTTAAATTAAAAGAGTTTATGTTTATAAATTATCTCTACACTTTTGTATCAAATATAAAATATTTTTATACAAGGGTTTGACATTAAATTTATCTACAAGACTGTTAAATAAATTTAGATATTAGTACGGAATTAATACTGCTAAATATAAAATAGGATTTACAGAGTATACTAGTATATCCTTATGCCGTATAACTACCTAAAAATCAATGTTCAGATTAATTGCATGACAACCTATGAATATATTTTATTTTATATTTTTATGGCTGATAATTATAAGTATATTGAAATACTTAACTGTTTATTGACTATTTGTTAGACATTGTGAGAAAGTAAAATAAGTATTAAAAATATAAATGTGCTCTTTTGAATTAAGTTAATTTTTTAATTATACAAAATAATAATAAGTTTTCACATATTCGACTATATATTTTGCAATGGTAAGTAAAATAATAATTACTTAAGACATTAACACAATAAATACCTTTTTAATATTACTGTTTTCCAGTGCAATATTTGTTTTATTAAATTTTCTATTCTAGTAATTAATAAATAATAAGATTAAGTAATACAAACAATGTACAGTATAGATATAGTTACAATTAGTTTACAATAAGTTCAAAACAATAAGTTTACCGTACTATAATATTTAAATAATAAATATAATTTTATGAATTTAATTATTAAATATAACAATAATACAATAATAATCAGATAACTAACCTACAAAATTTTACACAAGTTTTACACAAATCTACAGGATGATAAATGTGATACTGAAGCAAAATGTGAAAATTTAAAACCAGAAACTTTAAAACCGAGTGATATTATCGAGGATTTAAAGTCACTTTCATTAGAGGATACGGACGATGAAAATGCAAACCCTATACCAATACCAACGTTAAGGCGGTCATCAAAAAGTGTAGAAAATACTAGTAAAAGGCAAACGTATTACCAAAATGTCAAAAAAGAAATTACCTTGCTACTACTCGGTCGGACAGGTGTGGGAAAGTCTACATTCATCAACGCATTTGTCAATTACATGTCATTCGAGACTATAGAGGAGGCCAGTCGTGAACCCATATGTCTAATACCGGTTAAATTTACAATATCTGACCCTGATACATACGAGTTAAAAACTTGTACACTAGGTACTGACGATAGTAATGAAAACACGCGTAAAAGCACCCAATCGGCTACAAAATACCCTAGATGCTATAAATTTTCAAATGATAATATTATACTCAATATCATCGACACCCCGGGTATTGCCGATACTGATGGAGTTGACAAGGATGCCGTCCACATGAAAAATATTTTAGATTTTATTAGTAATTATCGTGAAATTAACGCCATTTGTGTGCTCTTAAAGCCTAACGAAGCCCGAGTTGACGTGGTTTTCAAGTATTGTTTGTTTGAGTTGTTTAGTCACTTGAATAAATCGGCCGCCGATAACCTACTGTTCCTGTTTACTAACTCTCGGGCTACTAATTACGCACCGGGAGAGTCGGGTCCGGCGCTTAACTCTCTGTTGAAGGATATTAGTGAAAAGCCCCCAAACGTGGACATAAAGTACGGCAAGAGTACGATCTACTGCTTTGATAGCGAGGCCTTTCGGTTCGCAGTGGCGGCCGCACCGCCTAATCGGTTGTCGTTTTCCGACGATTGTAAACGGGATTATGAAAATAGTTGGCGCAGGTATGTCTTAATTGTATATGCCTTGATGTAATACTTTTATGGAATTTACAAAATTGTCAATCAGGATTATATAAAACTATTTATGTACTGGTAATAAATCAGTGTAATTAAACTGACATACTAAAATATGAAACTTTCAAGTTAGTTATATTTATATACAGTAGTTTATTGTGTGTTAAATACTTTATAGATAATAATTTAATTTTTTATCATTTAAAATTTTTATTTATTAACCAAGGGGAGTTGGAGAATGCGAGCGCCTATTTAAACACATTATATCACTGCCACCACATAAAGTGCGGGATACTTTATCACTAAACACGGCCATCCAGAACATTAACCTACTAACCAAACCATTGGCAGATATCGCAAAAAATATTGCCGACAATCAAAATGAATTAGAAATCCATAAAAGTCGTATGGAGGTGTTCAAAGGTGACATCGAGCAATTGAGAAAGCACCTTTATATTCCTACTGTGGATATTGAGACAACACCGTTAGATATGCCTAAAACTGTTTGTGGCGACAAAGAATGTTGTACAATGAGGGAAATTAATGGAGTCACCAAGACTCATTACAAATCAGATTGTCATTCTCCATGTTACTTGGAATACGATGATGGTAATATTATGGGTAATAAAGGGCTACTGGATTGTATTGCGTTCAATAATTACGTTGATATTGGACAACCCGCTTATTATGATCCAGCTGAATTATCACCCGACATGAAGGTTACTGAGGGTTCATTGAATGCACAGGGTAAAATATTGGCAGTACCCTCTCAACGTATAATATCCGAGATGTGTTTTGTTTGTGGCCATTCCTATCAGTCCCACCTACATATCAATTATGAGACTTCCATTAAAAAGACCAAGATTAGAGATAATAAAAAGTACCGGCGCATAAATAATGCCGTGGAAGCAGCTAAGGTGAAACAACAGCATATTTGGGAACTGGAGGCTAAAATAGTGGAACTGGCGGTTGAAACGGAAATCATATCAAAATCTATGGCCCGATTTGCGTGCTTTCTAAAGGAAAATGCCCTTACACCATTTAATGATGCTTTTGGTGATTACGTACGTTATCTGATTAAAAATGAGAAAACAAATGCTTCTCAGACTACCGGTGCCGATAAGGGTGAGAGTGGAAACACGGCTGAGAAATTGGAGTTCCTATTAGATGCCTATAATCGACAGAGACAAGTGTTCAAGGATGTCATAGATGATAATGTTTCAAAACGGGTATCGATTTCGATCGATGAGATTGATAATAGTATCGGGGAGTTGTGTCATCTAAAGTGGAACGGTAACAAAATTGAGGAACTCCTAGAATGTGAACGTAATACTAGAGTCAAGAATCATGAAATTCAAATGGAAGTCAGTCACGAATTGCCAGAGGGAGCCACCTTGTTCAATAAAATTAAGAAATATATTATTGAGCAGAATTAATTATTTTTTCTGCTGAATAAATGTTTCCAAAGGCTTTTAAAAAATAATGTTATTAGACTTTAAGAATATGTTATTTATTTTTACAGTTTATTTTGAAAATAAAATATCATTTTACTAGCATCCTTAAGTATTTTTAATTTTTATTTATTGTTTACTACTGTATTAAATTGAATTGTTTTTTATTTGTTTTATTAGTTTTATGAGTTCAACAATAGCACAATAACACAATTAAATAGATAAATTCAGTACAAAACAATAATATTTTTTTTAATTTATACAATAAAATATTGTAAAAATCATAAAGTAAAACGCCTAGAAACTAATTACAGTTTAATTTTTGATAGTAGCTAACAAAACAGATATGCTTCAAACCAATAAATTTAATATTATCTTATTGCTAAGCAAGTAACATTATAGCAATAAAATTATTTTGTGAACAAAATAGCCATAACTGCATAAAATACAATTAGATAAACATATTATAAAAATTAAATATTGTATTTTATATTAAGTAATTAAAAAAATTATCATTAGTTTTATTTTATGTTAATAATATTATATAAATTATGGTTCAAAAAGAAATAACCCTGCTACTATTGGGTGAGTCTGGTGTGGGGAAGTCTACTTTCATCAATGCGTTGGTTAATTACATGACTTACGAGACTATGGATGAGGCCAGGGATCGGCCCCACTGTCTAATCCCCGTCTCATTCACGGTATCGGATGAGGAGACCTTTGAACTCAAGAGTATTAAGTTGTGTCCACACGAAGACCCCAATGAAAACACTACAGACAGCACCCGATCGGCCACACAAAACCCCCGGTGCTATAAGTTCACGGATGGCAACATAGCCCTGAATATTATCGATACCCCGGGTATTGCCGATACAGAGGGTATTGAACGAGATAATAAGAATATGGAAAATCTGTTGCATTTTATATCCAATTATAAAGAAATTAATGCCATTTGTGTGCTATTAAAGCCTAATAACGCTAGAGTTGACGCTATTTTCAAATATTGTTTGTTACAGTTATTTAGTCACTTGAATAAGTC
>CAJPVJ010002519.1:0-12883 GCA_905397405.1 Oppiella nova
AGTAATATTGTGATGATTTCATACTAATTGCTAAATTGATACCTACACCAGTACTGTATTACACTAATTGTAAACTAACTGTTATATGAGTTTATTGTTTGCTGCACTGAATGACAATTTGCACTTTGATTTTGTTTTCCCATTTATGTAATGCTCGTCACGACAGCCGTCGTCTCCAACGACAGCACTATTGCAGAGAACGTCTTCAGATGTGAATTTAAGTGACCCATCAGTGACAGGCAATCGATCGGGACTTAAATCCAAATTATTCAGCGCTTTGGGATTTCACGGCCCGACCTCTTCCGCTTAGTCCCGACTCACCTCTGTTTACATCTAATAAGCATTAGTTCGTTGAATGCTCTAAACATTGTTTTCAAACTTTTCTCTCTTTTACCCATGAATTCCACATTTTGTTTGTTTGTTTTCCGCACATCCGATGCCGAATCAAGAATCACTTATTTGTTTGTCAATCAATTATCAGTCACTTCAACACCAAAACAAAAATGTTTTATTGTTTTTAAATTTATTTCTATTTTAACTTTAATTTTATTCATTTTGTGTTTTTTATGCATACTATTACGGTACTGATTTAATTTATATATCGATATTATTATTATATATGCATAGAGTCTGTGATATAAAATGTTTTCATTTCTTTTCTGTTCAAATCATTTTTATTTACACATTATTTTATAGAAAATTGTTTATATATTAAAAACACATAATTTTCATTATTTTCAACAAAATCTCAAAATTATTTTGCATATAAATTAACGAAATAAATAAATTGGAAAAATTAGTTAAGAAATTGTGTACAAAATATGAGACAATACTCCAATGAATGAAAAAATAAATCATGTTTACATTTAATCAATTGAGAAGTTTTCTATTTTAATGATTTAGTTATATTGTGTTCACTATATTAATAGAAGTGCACACTTAATAAAATAATTGATATTTTTGCCTAAATGTCTGTCAATGTCTTCACTTGTCATATGATGGCAAACACAGCCAACTGAGCGCTGGGACAGTATTGCCGATAATGTCAGCGCTAGTCATATGAAGCACAGCATCTCATTGACAAGACTGAGCGAATCACTCCGTAAAACTAGTGCTAAGCTATTGCAGAAAGTGAAGTCAACTTATCCTGACTATTATCATGAGCTCATTAATGCCAGGTTTGTCTCTTTACACATCATTTTAGAGAACAGACACTTGACTTGACCACCAAAGACAACACTACAAGACATACAATGCATACCTCATTCAGTACATTACACTACACTATGAACATTGATTACTAGTATTAGTGAATTTTGAGCGCACAAATGAATTTAAATGTCAGATAAAGTGACAATGTATATGATAGGTCACTCAATCCGGGAATATATTGTGGAATAAGATTCATTAATTATTACGATTACTATATACGAATTTATTGGAAATTTGCTTACAATCTAATACTAATTTACTACAGAATGACACGAACTCTTTCCATGTCAACCATCACTACTCCAGAAGTGCAAACTGATGACAACTTTGCAACCAATTTGCTGGACACCAAGAATAAGACATCCAGTTCCCTTCAGTTGCAAAATACATAATATTGTTCATATACTAGTACTTACAATATAAGACATGACATTCCTTTATTTTGGCATCATTTACACTTTTGTATACAGAATATTTAGTAACAAATTCAATGCTAACATGCTAAATGAATTTTATTCGTAACGGATTACAATTTTATTAACCCCTTACAATGATAATTTAGCTGGTATAATTATTGTAGTGTTAGTAAATACGGTAAAACTTTCCATTTAGATCTAGAATATTCTACAAATGCAAATTCTTAACCATTTTAATTAATATATTATATGAACAACACATGTATTTTAGCTTTTTGTAATATAATTAATATTTTTAATATCATTTTTAAAAGCACCTTGTTAAACCTGTTAAATATCTCATACAATAATTACGAAATTCACTATAATTATAATCCAGTTAAATATCATTCTAAGAAGTTAATTAAATCGTTGGCTCTCTAGTCGAGTAAACAAATAACATTTCTATATTTGTTTATCTATTGTATAATGATATAATCATAATTAGAATTATATTAACTTTCTATTGTATTATACAGATTACAGAATGAAAATGTTTGAAAATGACATATTTTTAGAATCAAAACTTACTTTTAATTATTTTGTGTGTTGGAAAGCTTTAATAATTTGATTATTAAAAGGATATAAAAGTATTGCGCTCATCATTTCATTGGATTTATTCAAATATTTTATACCCTAATTGTATAATTCAGTACGGATTCAATAAAATGATTATTTCTTACAATTAAACCATTTACTCATTTGACAACTCATTTCTCACTACATTATGTTCGTCGACACTCATCATCTTTTTCATAATATGAAAATATTATTTAATTTAATAATCTCTAATTATCCTTGGTCAATCACAGAATATGAATGGCTCGATGTACTACTTTATTCATTAAGAACCTCACATTTAATTTAGAAATGTAGAAAGCATACAAAACTTTATTCGTTTAAATTTCGTGTTATTATAATGAGAATATTTTATAAATTATTAAACATTTAAAATAAAGTTATTTAAACAAAACACAACTTTTTCTTGACTAAATTTTAATGACTTTTCCTAAATTCACACCATTTGAGGCTAAAAGTGGTATATAAACTTATAATAAACTTAAACTTATAATCCATTTCCTACCTACAGTACAATAAATGATTTACTAGATTCATTTCCTAATGTTGACCGTATGATATAAATTATTGTTAAGAATAATTGGTATTTTGCACCGTTTTATTATACTTTACATGTTACCCTACTACTATAACTATTTCGGTTTTTACAACAAACCAGGCCTCAGATTAACCCAATAGTACAGTCAATTTACTCACAGTCGGCTATAACTTATACTGTAGTCAAGAAATATTGTCTTTAAGAGTTGGTTGACAACACAAATCAAGTTTAAATGGTTTTGCTTTTAGTCATTTAGTTGAAGACCAATCTCTGCGACACTGTTTCCCAAAAGTCCTATTTTTTAGTTAACTTTTTTATTTTAGTGAAACAAAAGTATTATTTATTATAAAGGATTCATTGGATTCTTAGGAATGACACCAAACGTGCAATTTATGGCACATTGTCTTCGTGTCACTCGTTATCTCATTATTTGAGAAGATTCTTAACTTTCGGTGCAATCGATGTAATCGTTTAAGTGTAAGCTTCACACGAATTAATCTTATAGATTGAAATGCAAGTAAAACTAACAAGCAACTAAATGCAACTAAGCTAACCCGGGTCAGGAAACTACTGAATTAGAAACGCCGGTATTGGAGGCCCTATTGTTAGGTTAAACACCAATTGACTCCAATGTGTGCATCACTTGACTCAACACTATCTCAATGACAAACCCATATGAATGCAAAACAAGTCTATTTGCATATGAAATGACAATCACATGAACGCAGCCCTCAACACAGTGTACTGCCTGTCCATCCCATGCCATAGGACACGGAACCAATGGATACGATGGCACACATGTCAGTCATCAGGTTTGATACACTGCATGAATGCGATAGTGACAGATGATTAGTAAATGGTGCAGGGTGGCCAATAATGGTCAAGGACTTGTAGGTCAATCACATGTCAGTGTGTAGTGCAGTGCCTGTGATGTGGTGGTGATTGTAGTGATTGTATGGACTCACAAATACTGTGCACAAAATGTAGGGATAGTGTTCAATGGCATGAGTGGTGGCAATGCATTCACTGCACTCACTGTGCGACGAATAGCACAGCAATGTATGGCATAAGAGAGGCTACGGTTACGGCATATATGAGTGAGTGTTGGCTTTGAGTCCATATTATGAACGTTACGTTCGCTGCGAGACATCCATCACTTCCAACACATCCAACACTTCCAGCATTTGTGTCACATATGCTCCACACGTTATCATCACTTTATTTGACATTAATTTTTGCGTGAAATGTAATGATATCTCATTTGAATTGACAAAACATTTGTGCGAAACGTCTACACATTGGTTGGAAAGCATTTGAAGGCATTTAAAGGTAAATGTGAGCTATAATTGCATTTGTTTGCACCCATTGTCGACTCATTTGATGATCATTTGATGATCATATGATTATCATATGATAAACATATTTGATTACCATTTATTTCAATCACCCAGTAATGCATGTATTGTTGAGACATTTAGACATTTACTGCCATTCAATGACATGTTGTTGTCATGTATTGTCATTTGTATGACTCGTACCGCAAATGTCTTCAAAAGGCATTCATTTCTCTGAATTTCAGTGATTTTGCTTTAATTGCGGTTTAAATGGCTGTCAATTGACATAATTTCAAAGCCAATTAGTGGTTATTTGCCTTTTAATTAGTAATAATGAGACCTTGTTTTGAAAGTATATAGTTTTCATTTGTCCATTAGTTGGTAGTAAAGAGGTTTTGATGTCGTTATCTATAAGTTATTTTAATATTAAATGTGTTGAACTGAGCCGACAAATAGTATTATACCGTATATTATATGCGATTGTAAGTCACATAACTTACTATAATATTGTTGCAGTACTGTATATACCATACAATTAGTGTATAATGAATGAATGAAACACTCAGTAATGATATAATGGCCTAAACTTGTTATACAACATATCATACATTCCATAGAAATACATGTTTTCACACAACCGTTGAGACAATTGTTACGAACCCTTACTTTAAGTGATTTCTAATTTTCTATTTAAAACACTATTAAATGAATTTACATTTCAATTATGTAATGATATGCTAAACAAGATATTGATATTTATATTATACGATACGACAGTCAATACAAGCGACCCGTAAAGTATGGATTTCCAGACACCCCTCATATGTGCGGGAGTAGTGGCCGTGACGTCTGCCGCCGTATACCTGAGCTCTGTGTTCGGCATCAGAGAGCGAACCTATGAAGAGGCCATCGAAGAGCAGAGACGGAGGAATAGTTTGGATATTAGTCTCAAACCCAACAAAAGTGTCGACAAACCAAAGAAGGAGAAGAAGGAGAAAAAGAAAGACAAACCAAACAAAAAGGAGAAGTCGAAAGACAAGTCGACTAATGGGTCGCAACCGCAACAGCCGTCCGTTGAGCACAAGGCGACAGTCAAAGAGTCTGTCCGTAAGACCGAACACGCGGTCGGCTTTAAGAGCGAACCCGAAGTGGTTGTGTTGAGCGACGAACCGGAAGATGTGGACATTTCTAAGCTTAGAAAGACTTCTTATGACAAACCCATTAAACCAATTCTGATGAACAAAAGCGAACAAAACATAGATCTAAGCCAAGTGTTCAATCAGACGGTCACCGGAAGGAATTCCTTCGACCAAATCCTACCCAAAGATGACTTCGAGCTCCTCAAGGATTCCTCCAAGAAGTCCATCGATTCCGAACACATGGAACCGATGGCCGAACCCATAGTCGAGAAGACTATCGCTTATAACATGACTTCAGCGCCATTAGCATTGTCTGCAGTCAACAACTTCTATGACAACGATATATCGCAACAACTCGTCACTGATGTGGACAATAAAGTGGAAGTCTTGAGGACAGAGAACTCGGAGAACTCATCGCCCGCTCGAAAGTCCAGGAAATGGAAGCAAAATTCACTCGAAGGTAACCTTTTATACAATGTTTGCCATATTTTGTCGAGTCTTTGATACCATCTCAATGTGTGTCAAATTGAAGGATACAGTAATGCTTTGCGTGACTCTCAGCTCCAATTAATTGAAACTTTTTGTGATTTATTTTCTGATAATTAGTTGCTCTTTATTATTACAATGACTCTCATTCCTAAATACTATTAGTTTAACAGGCGTTTAGTTATTTTTATTGTAAATTATTGTCTTAATTGTTAATCTCAGTCACTATCATATCAGCATTGAGTGACACTAGATTAATCAGCATTTCACAAATATTTTAGTCATAAAAAGTGACAAACACTTGAGATATGATTTATTTTTGCATCCAATGCATGTGAACTTTGTATGAATAGAACTTTTACACGATTTTAATATATGATTCTCTATAAGAGATGGTATGGTAGTGATGGTCATCTGCAACACATGTGCTCATCATAGTTGACGTGTAAAGTTGTCCACGCATTCAAATTAGATTGCATTTTATTGAGACAATATATAGTACAGTAAACGGGACCAATTGTTATCTAATCTGATAATCTTATATTGTTAAAATGGCTTAATTTTAATCAATTGTAGTTATAGACCCTATTTATGACTAGTGACTGACGCCGACTAAAAATACATAACTTAAAACTGTTTTCCCAAAGTTGCTATTAAAAGCTTAGCTATATTACAGTGGTTTCTACTTATTGGTAATAATTTCTACATTGAGATTTCTACATACAGTTAAAGAGTGCACTTTTAGATAGTTTACATGGATAATTTTTAGGTTTATTCTGTTTGAACTTGATATGCAGTAAATATTTTGCATTTAATTTACACTAAATATAAATATATTCATAAAACATATTTGAACTAGCAGTATTTAGTTATATGATTATATAGTTACATTTAAGTTATATGCTTGAAATATAAGAGCATTGTTTAAATTAGAATTATATATTTTGAATATAAGATATTATAACATTAAAACATATTATGTATTAGTCGGAGATTTATCAAAATTAAGACATCTATTTGGTTGTGTTAGGGATTGATTTACTTTTATGTTGTGTTACATTTAACAGTGAGCTTACAGAGCTCAATATGAATCTATTACAGATAAATAACATTTATATCATATGATAGTATTTTACAAGAGTTTGAATGTTGTGAAATAGCCTCTCCACAGCATTCAATTCAAATACTGTACTGTATTTCCAACTATTGTTGTGACTTTGATAATAAATCGATACCGAGTCTGATGACAATTAAATGAGTTAAGTTCTCAAACTTACAACACTTTATCGGAGAGGTGTCCATTCAATTCAAATACTGTACTGTATTTCCAACTATTGTTGTGACTTTGATAATAAATCGATACCGAGTCTGATGACAATTAAATGAGTTAGTGCTGCAAACAATTTTGATTTTCAAATAATTAAGTACTTGATGCTAAACACTACAGAACATATGAAATTTGGAAAACATTTATTCAAATTGGACAACACTTTTGAATTACAGGCAATGGAAGAGAAGTTTCTGCGAAAACTATTATAGAAATAGTGAAGACAGTGACTCTTAATAACGAAGAGATTCAACTCTTGACAGACATTTTGTTGAATAAACAAAGCGATGGATCGACTGAATGGCGAAAGGTTTGTGTGTTTTAGAAAATGTTTAAAAATGACAAAAAATAATAAAAGCGATGAATTGGCAGAAAAACGATCCGTTGGCTGTTCTTAAGAAACAGCTTCAGGAGAAAGAGGTGGCGCTCGAGAAGGCTATGAAGAACTTGTCGACAGCCGTAGTTCTCAAACTTACAACACTTTATCGGAGAGGTGTCCATTCAATTCAAATACTGTACTGTATTTCCAACTATTGTTGTGACTTTGATAATAAATCGATACCGAGTCTGATGACAATTAAATGAGTTAATGCTGCAAACAATTTTGATTTTCAAATAATTAGTACTTGATGCTAAACACTACAGAACATATGAAATTTGGAAAACATTTATTCAAATTGAACAACAATTTTGAATTACAGGCAATGGAAGAGAAGTTTCTGCGAAAACTATTATAGAAATAGTGAAGACAGTGACTCTTAATAACGAAGAGATCCAACTCTTGACAGACATTTTGTTGAATAAACAAAGCGATGGATCGACTGAATGGCGAAAGGTTTGTGTGTTTTTAGAAAATTTAATTTTTACTGTTTTTTATTATTTTCGCTACTTAACCGTCTTTTTGCTAGGCAACCGACAAGAATTCTTTGTCGAAGTCCTCTTTCTCCACCGCGAGCTCTTCCGATACTTCTTGAACAGCTGTCGGCAACAGAAGACGCGAGAATTACGCAATGAATTAGAAGTGGAAAAGTCTAAGCAATTGAACAGTCGGGATAAGAGCCAACAAATGCAACTCGAAGTACAGGCGCTTCACATGAAACTACAGCAAAGTTATGAGAGTCAGAGGAATGAAATGAATTCAATGCAGAAACAGTTGCAACAAATTCAGGTGAAGTGCAATGAAGAGAGGACTCACGCCATTCGACTCCAAGAGGACAACTCTCGACTCCAACAACTGGTCAAAGGCGAGCAACACGTGAAGCACGAAGTGGATCAGCTTAGGACAGAACGACAACAGTATGAGATCCGTATGTCTGCCACTCAGAAGACCAATGAAGAGCTCATCCGAAAGACCCAACAATTAGAGAATAGAATCAAATCGATGAGTGATTCGCGACTAAAAGATGAGACCTCTTATCAGAAACACGTCAAAGATGTCTCACAAGAGTTACAGAAATGTGAGACTCAGAGGAATGCTTTGGTGGATGAGTTGAGCCATACAACCAATAAATGCAATTCTCTTGAATCAGAAAACCTTCAATTCATTCAAAGGTTTAAAGATTTAGAAGAGAATAAAAACACAGAAATCAAGCGTTTAATCGACGATATGTCGGAAATAAACAAACAAAAGCTTATTATTGAAAAAGCTTTAACTGAAGCCAAACAACACGAACAGCAAAATGGAGACCAAAACCTGGAGAGACAGGAGTTTATGAAACTGAACGAAGAAATGATTGCAACTAAAGAAGAGCTGAGAAATACGAAGAATGCGTTCGAAAACCAGTTGAGAAAACATGAAGAACTCGGCGATAAGTATCGATTGGCCAACGAATCGATCGCTAACTTCGATAAAGTAAAGAAGGAATTCGTTGAAAGTGCTCTTAAAGTGTCCGAAGAGGCCAATAGGCAACTGAAGACTGAAAACGAGACATTTAGACAACAAAACGAAAGTCTAAACACTAAACTCGTGGACACAAGCAATTGTAATAAGGATAGTGTCCGAGAAGTCGATTCAATTAAAACGGCTCTTCGAACGGTTATTCCAAGTCTTGACACCGAAAGTAAGGATTGGATCTCAAGAATTCAAACCACTTTAAGTGATCAGTTGAGCCATCGATCAGATAAGTCTTCAGGTGCTGACCAGCAAAGGGTTGAAGCACTCGAATCCCTCTTAAACTCTGAAAAAGAGAAATCGAGTCAATTGGAGACGAAATGCGCTGAATTCGCGTCAACTCTTTCGCAAACAGTAAGTGATTTAAGAGTTAATGTCTAATATTTGATGTGAAATGTTGTTTGTTTTGAATAAGGAATCGATTTTAAGTGAACTCGAAAACAAAATGGAGTCACAAGAAGGAGATCTCAAGAAAAGAGAGAAAGAGTTTGAGAGCGAACTGAAGACACATTCGACTCAAAACGCAAAACTTGGCGAAGAAATCAAAAGACTTGAATCGAGTTTAGTTCAGTTCCAAGAGTTCAAAGAGACGTTCACTGAAATGGAGGACAAACTCAAGGAATTGCAGTCAAAACTGAGTGGAGAAGAGAACGAGAAGAGGCTTTTGGAGCATAAATACGATGAGGTCTGCAAAAAAGGACAGGTACTGAAAAGCATGTCATTCCCAACGAGTCGACAAATAAGTTACTCTTGAGTTGAAAATTTATCCATTGATTTGCCATTCAATGAAATACCCGATTGAATGTTCATTAATGTCATGCTTTTCGTTGAAATTGTAAATTATTTGAAAAATTTTGGTGAATTAATACATTAAACCAATGTTTAGGCGACAAAAAATGCTTCTGTTTTGAAGCAAGAGTTGGATGAGTTTGAGAGCGAGAGATCAGAATTGGATAAAATGAAAGCAGAATTGGAAGAATTGAAGACATCTCTGGACAAGGAAAAGAAGATATCGAAAGACCTGAACCTCCAGAACGTACGGCTCAACTCACTGGTGAAGATCGGACACGAGTCGCTTAAGATGGAAGAGGACAGAGTCAGACAACTCCAGTCTCAGCTCAATCTCAACAACGGGGCCCTCTCTGCGCCCGTCAACGGTTCCAGCGATACGAATGCCAACAATTGTTTGAATCAAAACAGTGATAACACACAAGAGGTGAGACACTGACACACACTGTAATCGACGCCAATTCTGTAACTTAGTTTCAAACAGTATTATTAATACAATTGAATTGCATTCAAACGTTTGCTCTTTTTCTCTAAGAAACTACGCAAGTTTGGGAAATTCAGCTGTGGCTAATGATGATTAGGCTAAGTTTGAGTTTGAGGAAATGACAGCTTGTAATGATTGTTATTTTGTTTCGCTTCCCATTCTTGACTTACACTTTTCAGAATTAATTGATTTGTTTCAATATCTATGAAATGCTGATCTAAACTTTTGAATCCTTTGAACGTTCTTTGATTTTGCTGTTCCTCTAAACCTTTTGATTGCTGTTTCAAATGATCGGTTGTAAAGCAGAGTAAACGGGCTTCTGATCTAAAAGTGAAAAGTTTTAAAATTAGAGGTAATCTATGTCTCACACGTGCCGTCCTTTCTATGCAATGTATGTCTACTGTAAATGTGTTGCTCTGCTTCGGGATCCGACGCTTCTATGCTTTTTCACACATTTGTTTGTTTCCATTTAACACACATTTGTTTTGTACTACTTTTTAAATAATTAAATGATTTACTAATAACTGTCTATAACTCAAACAATGATTGTCTGTCCCTTTGATTATAGGCTGCTTCGGCTAAGAAGTGAATTCTGAGAACTATTAGCAAACACTTCATCACATCATTAGTACATTAAGTCAAATGATTTATTTGTCTACCGAACCGACCATTTATGATATAACTACAGATGGAATATTAGTTTAAGGGTTTTTGCAAAATAACATTATTATAATTTTAATTACTTTTATTATTACATAAATGACCAAAAAATTAAAGATTTATTTATTATGAAAATGTTTCAAATGATTTAAAGTCTAAAATAATGAAAATAGTGGTTAAAAGTAGTGTTCATTCGGTCCACTTGTGAGAGCACTTGGAGTCCGTGCACACGTAGTAGAGCCTCATGTCGTCCTCAGCCCTCCTGGACTGGCCCTGAAAGAAGACGGCCTCCTTATGACCGCACTCTACATAACACAAGCAATATATCGGTTAACACTCCACTCGTCTATCAATCAATAGCTCACATACGAGGACAGGGATGCTCTCGAGTTCGTGGAAGTGTTGGGTCGTGAATCACATCACTCACTATACGCGCCAATTCACTGCAAAATCACCAATTGATCCCTTAGTCATTACTCTTAAGACATATATACCGCTAATACTTATACACTATTTCTACTGTTATTTAGAGTTATATATTATATAATACTATAATATAATTATAATAATTATAGGAATAGTCATCGAAATGGTGTACAACTATGGACTCAAATGGCATTCAATACTAACTCGACTTCGTGTGTGATTTTGTTGACATAAACGCAGTTATTGTCTGCGATTTGTTTGTAATCACAGTTTCGACACTAAATACAAATCAATCAATAATTGTCTTAATTATTGCCACAAATGGTTAGATGTCATCAATACTGACGGCGTAGAGCAGCACTCGGGTCTCCTTGTCTTCGCGCGGATACAACATGTTATTGCTGTCAACAGGGGATCAATCAATGGATCAATCAATGGTCAGCAGTGGTGACACTCAGACATCACTTACCATTCCTGACAGAACTTAATGCCCACAAACTTCGGACCTTCCGGTTCGGGCTGTACTTCTTGTGCCAATCGCGGCATCGTTTGTGTCAATCAATTAAAATACGTTAAAAGATGTCTTAAAAACAGATGAAATGATTTCAAATGAAATAAATGACAAAAACGGTGAATGTCTTCAAAACGTTGCCATCGATTGCACACAAATGACGTCACATTTGACTCAATGTATGGTTTGTTTGTAAACAAGAAATGCTTTCAAATGTCAAATGTTTTGCAATTAATTTGTCGTTCATTTGAATGACTTTTAAAACATATTTTAGTTTTTATAACAATTTTTATTCATTGAAAACATTTTATAATTTTGTGTTTCATTGTCAAACAAATTATATAACTGACCGTGGTCATCATTTATATCATTTATAGTTATCTGACCATTATTATTAGTATAACACGTGTTTGTTTGACATTTATGACCATGGTGTCAATTATTCCATTATGATCATTGGTGGGGTTATTCAAATGGACCAGTGTCAATTCAATGTTTGTTTGCTTTTATTTGTTTCATAAAGTGATGGATCAGTTGATATACAAGTGATTCAAGTGAAGACATCGTTTGGATGACAGCTTACAGATGTGGTTAGTATTGAGACCTAATGTGTATGTTTTACCACTGTTTGACATTTGACCCTGATCGTTATTCTTAAACATATGATATGCTATATTGACCTCACATTTAAGACATGTCTTGTGCTGTAGAAGTTGAGTAACTCTTGAGTAGATGACACCAATTAGGTGTCCATTCAATTATTACCCCCTTTTGAATGCAACTTCTTTACTGTTGAAAACCATTCCTCGTGAGCCATATGTAGTCTATATTGTGGTTAGATTTGAGTCTTAACTGATAGAGTGAAGAGTTTTTGTGATAAGTTATGTCTTAATATATATGAAGAAAATGGTTTCAATGAATGGATTGAAGTAATGATTGATGTCTTGTACTGAATGTGAGAACAGGTGGTCGCGAGTCATCGAAAGACATCCAATCCTTATATTAGTGACAGTTTTGGTCGTCAACTGGACTTTGATTGCGATTTCACTATA
>CAJPVJ010002520.1:1572-12883 GCA_905397405.1 Oppiella nova
TGCATGCGAAACAAAAGTAGCTATTATTTGCAAAACACAATACAATGACTTCGAGACGGTTTACAGAGAATCAAGAAATCATTCTGGATGATTCAAAACAAAGCCTTAGGTTTTATATATGAATGCAAACTATTGTCCAAATGATTGTCTCAATTGTTTCTTATAAATGTATAGTAAAGATGGATCACTAATTATACAGAATCCGCATTTGAAAAGTTTATCGTCCGACAACTTATATCACTTGGCAATTGGTACAGAGACCCATGACCTGCCGGCGCTGTTTGGGGATGTCAAGTTTGTATGTGTGGGCGGAACTCTCAAACGCATGAAGTCCTTCGCACAATATATGGCCAATCAATTGAACATTGAGTTTGACCACAAAGACTGGACACAAGCGTCTCATCGATACAACATGTTTAAGATCGGACCCGTCCTTTCCGTTACGGTATTCCTGTCCCTACTCTATGTTTGACTTTATATATAATACATTATGACTGTATTGCCACAAAAGCATGGAATGGGTATCTCTTCGCTGTCGATATTACTTCACGAACTCATAAAACTCGTATATTATGCCAAATGCACCAATGTTATATTTCTTAGAATAGGAACTTGTGGTGGAATAGGTATTCATTTGTCAAATGTAGTAATTAAAACAATTGACAATTGATTAAACATTGCACAGGCGTAGACCAGGGCACCGTTATCATCACCGAGAAGGCAGTGGATGGTCTCCTGAGACCCTTCTATGAACTGGTCAGTGAGATATCATATACTGTATATTATGGCCACAATTTATATAATCAATATAATATCTACGGTATATAATCAATGATTGCAGTATATATTGGGGAAAGTGGTTCAGCGGCCATCGATATGCGACAACGAATTGGTGTCTGAATTGAAGTCAATAGCGGCTCAAGAGATAAGTGGGTTCCGTGTGGTGAGTGGCACCACATTGTGTGCCCTCGACTTCTATGAATCGCAGGCACGACTCGACGGCGCGTTTTGCAATATTACCGAAGAGGAGAAAAATAATTACTTATACCAATTACAAGATGCAGGTGTTGTCAACATAGAGATGGAGGCCATTGCGTTCGCATCCATGTGCTACTACGCCGGCATCAAAGGCGCCATTATCTGTGTGGCACTTCTTAATAGACTCAATGGAGATCAGGTTTCGTCGAGTAAAGAATATTTAGACGATTTGCAGATTCGGCCACAAATATTGGCCGCAAAACTCATCAAAAAACGTTTGGCTGAATATAAGGCACACAAACTTTAGAAATATTTCTGTTTTCAAAAAGTAAATTCTGTATTCAATTATGTATTCTTATAGATAACTTTATTTTTAAAAATAAGTTTTTAAATAAAAGTTTGATTTAAAAATTTGTTTGATAATATTGTCACATCAATTCTCTTATCTGTTGTAAGAATAAGTGATTTGAAGTACAAATAAATATCAATTCTAATGATTATTTGGTTTGTATTAAAGAGATAATTGAGAGCATCTGTTATATGATTGATTCGTACGAAACAAACAGATGTCAAAAACAATGTTTTTTAATCTGTTTTAGGAAATAATTTTAAGTCAAAAATGATTGCTTTCTTAACTCTGTTGAGCAGATGTGTATACTTTGTGGTCAATGTTTGTCGTAAAACATAACGTTTGGTTAATTGACTAAATGTTTTGTTTCTTACTATTGTGATTATTGAAGTCATAAAATAATTCAAATAATTTAATTATCAGTTATTCCACTCAATTATACTAATAACAAAGTATAAATAAATATTTAAATTTGCAAATCATATATCAATAGAATTATTGTAATATCCTTGAAGTGAAAGAATTTGACATTTGGTTCAAACTTTAAATGTGAAAGAATTCAAAACGAAATAGTCTTTCATTTGAGGGATCATTAGAGGATTGGGTGTCTTTCCTATTATGAAACAGTCATAATCGACAACATATTAAGGTTTAGCACAACATACATGTTAAACATTAATCGTTTGCAATCATTAGACAATAATATTTAAATGATAGTTATCATTCATATATGATGATTGTAATTAAGAGGTTGAATGCAATGGTAACACAAATGTACTGTAAAATAAGAGTTAAGAATAAATAGTATTCCTGTTATGATAAGTGGTTGAGACACCAAAAGGTTTGATTAAAAAACACGCAAATATTTAATGATTATTTGGCAAATCGTCACAACACTGCTATTATTTATTAGTTGTGAGAATTAGATTACCCGTGAGTTTAGACTTTAAGACTTGTTATCATATAGAGAAACATTGATCTTTACTGTTGTCTATAATTAGCTATTTTTCACACTGTGTTTCACCCATACATCAAATTAAAGGCTCAATATTATGATGGCTATTGTCATTGATAGCGGTGGTGGACTAACAGGACAGGCAGTGTAATGATAGCGAGTGTTTAGTGTCACTAATTGTACGAAACTATGACAACAATAATAACCGCTTTTTATGGTTTGAGTGCCGAAAGACCACACAAGTGGAGAGTTAGTGGCAAACGCTGAATGCCTGAAACCTATGATGGGCTCGTTTAGCACCGGTACCTATGATGGGCTCGTTTAGCACCGGTTCACAGTTGCTGACACTCAGACCACCGCTTACTTCGACACCCATTCGGCCATCCATTCAGTACTTAACACAGACTATAATCATTGATTCAATTTATTATTTATATTGAGCTCTCCTTTATGTCTTTCATGCTATTTATATAATTATTATTGTAGTTAAATGACCAAAAAGCTAAACACTTTTCATAGAATAACATAACAGACTATAATCATTGATTCAATTTATTATTTATATTGAGCTCTCCTTTATGTCTTTCATGCTATTTATATAATTATTATTGTAGTTAAATGACCAAAAAGCTAAACACTTTTCATAGAATAACATGATTGCATTCTTTTAGTGAATTTTACTGGTTTTTAATTAGAATTTTAAAACAATTTTGCATACATTTCATAAACAAATATTTAAAGGATTATATGATTAAACTTTATTTATAAATATAAAATATATAAATTTATTACACCTTTAAAATATTGTATTATCTTTAATTATATTGATATATAAAGCTCAATAATAGTTAAAGAGTTGGCACATTTAAATATTGTGCTAACTTTTATGAATTACGAAATTTAGATATTTTATATGAAAATTTTATATCTTAATTAAACTAGAATTTATCTAGTTATTAATCTATAATTTAATTGAATAATAATTAAATATTTTAATATTTATCATTAGTATCTATATTTATCGCATAAGTTATTCAAATTAGTTTCAAAGTGATAAACAAAAACAGACATAAAATCGATATTAGAAAATGTTTTTAATAGTTAAGAAAATATCTGTAATGTTGTGGAAGTATTTCACAAAAATGTGTATATTTTAGTAAAAAGTAAACATTTAATGCTTTTTAATAGGTCTCTAAGAGGTCAACAAATTGGCAGATCTTTGAAGACCACCCGCAAAAAAGTCCGACATTTACTCAAATGTTTTGTAATTATTTTTTCAATTATTCCGATCACTAAATCATACGACAAGAGCCGTCATCGCCTGTGGTTGAAGAGTGCCATCAGATTGTAACTGATATATCAGTTGATTCACATACCGGTGACCATCAATTTGACATCCAATACATAAATAAAGCATTAAATCTAAGCCTTAATATAACTGTACATCAAAGGAGAGATTATTCAATAAAATATAGACTCGAATGCAGTGAATCTTAATTTATTTGATCCATAATTTTAATTAAAACAAAACAAATGTTAAAAGAGTAAAGAATTTAAGACATTCTAATGAATCGCTTTTAAGTGTAGAAAGACGTGCAAAACGTGGGAAAATAAATCTCATTTCAAATCATTTGCGACATTTCATAGATGTCCAGGTCTTTCGCATTCAAATAGCTTTAAATTGATTCAAATCTTTCTAAATATTAAGCGTATCATAAAAATAAGGTTTATAAAATATATGGCATAATGAACAAAGAGTTTGTTTGATAATCGACAATTGCTTTACAATTAAATTTTAAGTTTAACCCCGGTTCCCACCACTGCACACAACTGTTTGAAAACAAGTTTTTGATTTGAATCAGATACAATAATTTAGTTAATGGTATTTATGGCTAAAAGTTTTGTGGTTTACTGATTGCAAAATAAAGACACTTAAGTGTATAATGACTTTGAAGTATCTCTTAAGTCAAGTCTTAAAACTTGAGATAAAATAAACAAATGAGTCAAATAAAGCAATTTAGATGTTTTGTTTTTGTTTAATGTTTACAATTTGCGTACAAATTAAAAACTTAAGATGTAGAGGTAATTTTAATTTTTAGAAATTAATTTGAAATTTAAAAAACTAAAACTTGTTATAAATAATATCAATATTATATTTTAAGGTGTTTAATTGTGCACGTGTATTGCATTTAATGATCCGTAATATTTCATTCAGTTTTAAAAGTTATTCAAAACCATATTTAACAAGTTAATGGCAGTAATTTGCGTAAATAATATTATTATAAATATAATTTGTAAAACAGATTTGTCAATTTAATTATATCTCTAATTTAAATATTTAAAAAAATATTATAATATTCTTTATAATTTATCAAATTTGATGTAATTTTGTTTTGTATAAATTGATAATAAAGTTGAAGGTTTCAGACAATTGTTTTCTTTGCTCGTACTAAAAATCAATAGACAATAAAATACAATAAAAACCTAATTATCATTGATTTAAATAAAATTATTCTCCAAATTTTCGTCTAACAGAAATGTTTGCATTGATTATTTGAATTTGAATTTTTGCGTTTCTTGTGGTGGATTTGTCTCACGCGACGATTGTCTTAACATTTGTCCCGTATGTCCCTCTCCTGTGCCCCTTCTCTCACAGATCTCTATTATGTTGATGTCATCCGTCGATAGCGTGTTATGACTGCACTGTATGTCGATTCCAGTCAGACGTTGGGCTCATGTAATGAGTTTCATCTGAAATCGCAATTTCTTTGGTTCCTGTATTCATTACATCACAACACAGGCCTCTCATTGCAATCAAACTCCAACTCTTTTCCCACTCATTAATTGGGTATTAATTAAGTTTTTATATTTCAAAGACAGATATATAAAGATATGTAATCTTTACTTTCTTTCGGGAACTTTATCTCTACATAAGTGGAGACTTGGGTTATATAAATGCTTTATTTAATCATTTAATTACAATTACTGTAAATAATTAATTTTGAAAATATATTCATCAAATTGTAATTCCAAACCAATCATCGACCTTTTCTAACCTCTACTTTATTCAATACAGTCACAAAATTGTTTTATAAGATTTGTATCAAAGTTTTATTTCATAGAGTTTGAGAATATTGAATATAAACTCATATTTTGTCAAAATTAAAGAAAACGTTGTTTCATTCAAATGGAAACAAATATGCATTTATTTATATAGAGATTACAATTTGAATTATGTTTCAACACTCAATAAAAGAAACAAAAATTCAATTAAATTTATTCGAAAGGAAATAAAGGTTTTGATTGATTGGTTGCAAAGAATATTTTATCAGATTTTCTACAACAGACACAAAAAGGTTGTAATAAAATGAATTCTTATATTAATACATAATATGTTTGAAAAAACTGTATTTCATTGTCCTTTGAGAGGCGTTGAGTAATAAAATTAGAATACAATACTATATTATATAATTTATACAGTGTATTTTAGTCTAGTTTTTTTTATTTAAATAAATATTCAATGTAAATGAATTAAAAGATTTATAAAGTAATAGCAATTTCTTGATTTTATACTATTGTCATCACTTTTAGCTACGATAAAAATTCTTGTTTTTTAATAAAGTCTAAAATATAATACAAATTGTGTTAAAAATATCCTTATCTTTTCAAACAATTTATATTTTTCAACAACCATTTCATTGTCACACAAATTAAAATTGGAGACCACTCACTGCTCTGTAAATGCAATTAAAAAGCAATCCATTTCTAAAACTTGAATTTAATTTTTGTCGATTAATAAAGTTTTTGAAAAACAAAAGAGATTTTCTTATAACAGTAACTTGTAACAAATATTATAGTAGTATAGTACAATATTTATGACCTCTTTTTCAACAAATCTCATTTTAAACTCTAATCCTAAACTAAAATGCAAATTACTGAAAATGTGTTCAAATCATAGTCAAACAAATACATTTTTACAATGTATTTTGATAATTATATTGTTATTAAAGTTATTCATTGTGTAATTCAAAGGAAATATTACTATCATTTTCTCAAATTTAGTTAGAATTCTCACAAATGCATGTTTATTAAATCTTGAAGGATTTATTTTTAAAAAGTTACAAACAAAAATTTAAAAAATAATAAACATATTAATTATTAATCTCAAAACTTATTATTTGAGGCAAGAAATTGAGAACTTAATAGAATAATATTCTATACATACTGTACTGTATTTAATGCGGATTCTGTATGTGTTTGTATTAAAATTCAATTGTGTATCATAGGGCGTAACATGCAATAGCTTTTCAGTTTATGTAACTTTTGAATTAATGATATTTTAATTTGAATAATTCATATTACAATTTCTTTATAATTAATTTATAAATATTCGAGAAAATATATATCTTTAAATAATTTTAAGTAAAACTTTTGCATTTTAAATTGAAATCTTAATTTGTTATAAAAATCAATTTAAACTAAAATTTAAAGAAATAAATAGAGTTCTCGTTTTTGAAACTAATAAAATTTACTTTTAAAAGCTGTAAAAAGCACATATTTTGGCATTAATTTAATTTTATGATTAAACTAAATGGTTCCACATGTTATAAACCAAATCTTGTGTAATTCAATGCAGCATTTATTTTATGTCAATTGGTCTGAATTACGTGATTGTCTCAAACATTTTCCTCAAATTCATTGCAACTATAGCTTAAACCTTAGAGTGGATGCAATGTCTGTGATGTCGACCCACCGCGAAGTCAGTCAAACGGAGTGTGAAACTACACAAAACCAGGCATTTCCTAAACATTAGTTCATTTCGGTTCTCTCATAAAAAAGTGTTTCTCAAGAAATTGAGATTTTTTTGTTTAAAATTAAATGAGTGGAAGAGAAATGAGTTTGAATTGGAGTTTGAATGGTACGGATGATCGTACGCCAAGTATTTGATTTTTGAGACCAAAAACTATTTGATAAGTTATAAGAGGAGTGCAATTGTTGTCGAATAAGTAGATAGAAAATTGTGGTCAAAAAGTGGTAGTCTATGAGAACCTGTAATTTGCTATACTTTTTGGCAAACCTATCACTTCTGAAACGATGCGTTGCAAAAGACATCTAAGGTTTCAAATACAGAGGACGTCTCATCAAAAAGAGGTCGTCACCGAAGGGACAGCCTTTAAGGCATACATACACATGAATGCATCGCTGCTTATAATAGCAGACAATGAAATAAATGAAAAATTGATGTCTTAGAGAAGGATGTGCTGTATATGCAGTGCTTTTCACTCCTGTATTATATGATAATAATATGAGTGTATTGTCTGCTCCAAAGGCGTTCATTTGCTTTATTTCGTCTACTAATAAGATTTGAAGACTTTTATTATAAATAGAGGACATAGGAGTATATGTTTTATTAGATTTCCAGTTACAACAGTTTGATTGACACCAAAACAAACTTAATTCTTACTATTTTTTACTTTTCACTATTATTTCTCCTCTATTTTCTATGTCTTTATGACAACGACCGACTCGTGAGTCTATATTACACACGTAAATAGTATCAGTTTATATCTCACTACAGTATATAAATCTATATATTGTCGATTCAAAAAGTCCAATAAAACCTATTGATGATATTTCTCAAGTAATTTATTTACAATATAGTGATACTATTTCAATCTATAGAATTATTTTATTTTAATGTGTTTTAATTAATATAAATTTTAAAGTAATAATAGATTATTAGCAAATAGAAAAGGTCACATCTCTATAATTTTTAAACATTATCATATTCTATATATATATTCTTTATTTAATTTAACTATTTTTTATTGATTGTAATAATTTAATGTAAATGAATTATGGTTTGGATATTTCAATATTGGTTTCAAAAAAATCAATTTATTCATACATCTTTCGCTGTATTATTTAATGAAATACTGTATAGTTTTTGTTTTTATATTTATGCCTATATTATGTTACCTGTCCAATTTCTTAACCTATTTTATTCCCTCCAGTTCTGAATTTTGCAAACTTGCCCACAGTCTTATTTTATGTTTGAAATTTTCAATGAGGTATCCACCTATTTTTTAATAAATACCTAGTAAACAATTTATTAACGTTTCACTAAACAAAGATTATCTCTAAATTCTAATATAATTGAAAAATAAATTAAAACTAAATATTTCAACTTTAAATTCAAATAATAATCTATAGATAACTTAATTTATTTAAACCGATGCTCAAATGTTGTCTTATAATATAGTTATAGGAAACTTCTTTTAGACAAAATATATTAAATACAACTTATAGTCAATAAGTATTCGCAAAAATCAACTCTCAATGTAATTGAGAACTAAAATAGAAAATACTATTTATAACATAATTTTGGAGCCGAAAGATTGTTGGGGAACGGGATTTGGAAATACAGTGAAATGTGATCACTTAGTTAGTGATGAGTCTGTTTTGGGAGTGAAAAACAAACTGTTCCCAAAGTTAATGAGCTCTTAATGAGTTTGTCGCGGAAATGCTGTGACAGCTCCTAAACAGTCGCTTCTATACTATTCTTTCATACCATTCCCTCTCTCTCTCTCCCTCTCTCTCTCTCTCTCTCTCTCTCTCTCGCATTTAAATTCTTGTGTCAAACCATGAATTCTTGAGTTTATAAATTACTTTCAAACAAATACAAACACTCTATACAATTATCTTAAATTATATCGATATTTTCGTGACATTTGTTTTCTATTTATTATATTAATTTATATCATTCTTATTATTATTACAGCTGTAATTGCATTACAAGTATATTTGATTTTAATAAGAAATAGAAATTCCAATTCGTTTTGAAATTAATTATTTTAATTAATTTATTTGTGTTTTACATGAATTGTATATTTATATTGAACTAATGGTCTAATATTATACTACTGTATAGTATTTTTTGTATATATATTTATAGTGAACTTAAGTATAATAAGAAATAAAGGAACAAAAATGAGAATCTTTTGTTTTGAGTACTTCATGCAAATTAGTATCGACTAAACGATTACTAAACTTATTACTGAATATAACTGTTATATTATGAAGTCGTGAATTATTGGCCATCAGCTCCAACAGAAACATTGTGTTTATAATAAATTATGATTGTATTGAGTAAATGATTAGTTGCTGTTTTTGTCGCCAATAAAAACACTGACATTTTGGCAAAAATAAAGCCATTGTATAATCATAATGAGAAACAACTCTTTGCATAACATTCAACTAATACTGTATTTATGAAACTTTGTAACATGTATTTCAGTGAATCGTGTATTTGTATTGAGAAACCTAATAAACGGTTGATCTAATAACTTCACTTATAATTACAGGTTATTTCTATGAAAATTGTTTTTCAAAATTCTTAGTCAATAGTCAGTAATCAGAAGCACAGGCTTTTCATGAATTGATAGTCAAATGAAATAATAAATATTTTTGAATTCATGATAATTATACAGTACTTAAAGAGTTAACACCATTTAAATGATAGCTTTTACTCTAAACATGAGATTATAATTTTGATAATACTTTAGGGTTAGTAATTGTAGTCCATTTACAGATATTTTGATAACATTGACCTCAAATTATTCCATATTATATCATAATTCTCTCAATTACTGTACATTTAATTAATTATATCATAATTTGTTCGCTTTTTTCAAACATAGTATTTACACAACATTTTAACCATTCATTGGAGCAAAACAATTATAACTAAGATTTGTTGCTCTTTGTGTCCATCGGCTGCGGCGGTGAAGTGCACGACGAGTCCCTGTCCTCGTAGTCGTCATCATCGTCGTCCTCCTCGCCGTCAGCAACGGTGCTGTGATTATACAATCCCTGAGCCATCAGATGCAGAGCTAACGGATTTCTAGAGCCCGTCGTCTTCTTGATCTTCGCCCTCTTATTTTGAAACCAAATCTTAATTTGTGACTCATTTAGCTTTAAATCCTTCGCTAAGTCTTGTCTTCGCTTTTCAGTCAAATATCTAAATAAAAAGATTACATTTTAGAATCGATTTGACATTTTGTTTGCATTCTTCACTTTGAATTACTTAAAAGTATTAAACAATTATAGGAATAGGAATACAATGCAAGACAAACACAAACACATACTTATTGTCCTGAAACTCCTGCTTCAATCGACCCAATTGTTCGGCAGTGAACGCAGTCCGAGGCCTCTTCTCGTCCGCCTTCTTCTCCTTTTTCTTGATTTTTCGCGATCGCGGACCTGAACACCACAAACAGATATTCAGATTAGTTGTTAAGCCAAACAACAATTAATTTATTGGAATTTAAATATTATTATTTCTATTCAATGCATACAATTGTATTTAAGAGTTAATCGTAGGGAACAGTCATCTCAGTCAAGGATAACACTTTTGAATAGCAATTCATATTCAGAGCCTCTCTCTCTCTCTCTCTCTCTCACTCTCTCTCTCTCTCTCTCTCTCTCTCTCTCACTCTCTTCTTATAAATTAAAACTGATTTCAATCCTTAAATCCTTTTGGAAACCCGTCTCTTATATTGATTGAGACATCAATTTAGTTGAGACTAAGAGTACAAAACACTACATAAAACTTATTGTGAATTATATGCGGAATCTTTTCCTTTGTCTCAATGAATGACATTTCAATTAATTAGTTATCAAAACCGAGACAATACTAATACATCTTTTTAGGAAATTTTGTGATCAATTTAAATCGTTTCTCAACATAAAATTTAAATCAATTGATTTTATACTAAAAATAGTCTCAAAATATTTTCAACGTATGTATAGATTTGAATAATTCATTATTGTATTAGCATTAAAAATATCAAAACACAACACTTTTGTTTACAAATAACAAAATGAAAATTTATTTGCTCCCATTATACGAAAGCATTTAATAGAAAATAATTAAATCTCTTAACTTAAAGTAATTTATTGTGCAATTAATTTGAAGCAATTAAAGCAAAAACTTAATAAAAGCTCATAAACTTCATCTGTATAGTTTA
>CAJPVJ010002521.1:0-12881 GCA_905397405.1 Oppiella nova
TTAATAGTATCTATTTTTATCAATACTAGCGATCTATTAAAAACAGAGTATAAAAAAGTTTATTAATTATAATAAATTGCTTTCAATTGAGGATTGCATTGATTTTCACTATAATGTCTCAAAAAAACTTTTCATTAAAACTCACTTTTCTTAAGTGCTATCGAAATAACAAAAAACTAAAATTACTTCTTTAAGAGACATATAATAGATTATTTTAATTATTACAATGATTATTTTAGGTTAAAAAGCAAATGAGTTTATCATGCTCAATTAAGCAGCTCATCGATTATCTGCTGACCGTCCCCTTTGGACGGGTAGCTGTAGATATATAACACAAAACATGTAAATGTCGTATACATGTAAACCCTATCTGTAATGGTTATCCAGACATAGTCCACTTAAAAAATATATTGGTTGCAACAACAATAATAATTCAATTAGTATTTAATCATACTTGTTAATTTAGTTCACTAATTTGTCCTTGGTCACAAGTATTGATTTACTTATATTATACTATTATTAATACGATTATTATCCATCGAGTTAATATAAACTAATATTATTATTTATATGTACCGTAATAAATTATTTTGGTAACATAAAGTCAATGAGTGCTTGGTACTAAAACTATTAATAGTGTTTTCCTTTATAGTGTTTTTCCTATTATTATAATTAATATTATATAATATATTATATTATATTTTTAGAAATTGAAAAATATTTAATGGATACACGGATTATAATGGGTATAGTCGGTACACATTTGCTCGTAGTTTTAAACACATTAATTACTAAATGCCCTTAAGTTTGCAAAATACTGTATATTTATTAATATTATTAAGAAATATCATTAATTTTGATTTTGTATATAAAAGGTTTTTAATATTAAATTCAATATTAATTATAAATATAAAATTGTGTTAGAAATCCTAATTATAATTATTATGCTTATTAAATTAGTGTCTACATTTATTACAATTATTGTGTATTGTAAACAAAAATTTTTAATTAATAAAACTCGCAAAATAATTAATACGATAAAAAATTCTTGACAGACATAACAGAATATAATTTTATATCAGACATACAGTTCCTGTTTTACATATGAATGAAGGCATTATAATACGGGTTAAGGGAATAATAATAATAATCTGAAAGGCTTGTGAATATTTATTAATAAATTATAATAAATTGCATTTGAGTTTTGCGTTTGTGAACAAAAACGTCTTGTTTATAAACAAATCTTTTTAATACATAAGACATTTCAGTAAAAGGCTTTTAACAGCAAAATGTTAATGAATTTAAGTACATTTTCCGGGCATTTGTTTCTTAAAAGTACAAAAAATTCAAGAATATTCTGGATTTAAATTTTAGAGGATTCTCAATAATAATCGGTGGGATTATCGACTGATAATATACAGTATATTAAACTCGTATGAGATGTAGATTTTGCGTACATTGTATGGACACATAAATGTTTAATTTATATGCACAATACGTATTTTGATTAAATGTTAATTATCCAGTGCAAATTATTTATTATTCCGCTACCTACTTACCCAAAATTTCTAGGGATTAAAATTTATAGTCACATAGACACCATATATAAAATCTATTTTACAATAATATTGTATTACTGTATATGATTATATGATAATTAATAAAATTATGCTTTCAATAATGCATTATATTTGTATTTAATATGCTAAAGGTGTTATTGATTTAGTTTAATAATTACAAATAAATTACTTTAATATCACATGTGATATCAAAATGCTTTTAACAGTCAATCAACGTTTACATTGATATGATATTAATGTAACTTTTGTTTTATAAAAATAAATTACGTATAGCAATTATTTTTTATTTAATGAATTTATGCTAATTTTGAAGGATTTTAATATTAAAATAGGAAATATAATAATGTGTTAAGAATATTAACCTATTATACAAATATTAACTAGTTCCCTTGATTATCCCGGATAATTTATACGCTAAATGTTTAAAATATATTTGCTAATATATTATAATAAAAATAATTAATTTATAAAATTGAAAAATTTGCGTTATAAATGATTAAAATATTGATTTTAGTTTTCAATTTATTATTTTATATTATTATTAATATATATATTTCATATAAATGTCATTATATTCCTGTTTAACGACTAATGAAATCAATGATAACAAATATTAAGCAATATTATTGGTGTAAAAACATAATGACTTTTATTAATTGTTAATGAATTATTTTTGTTCCTAAAATATTGATAACAATTTCTCATTTTATTTTTCATTCATTCATACAATTTTAAAATCAATTTCTGATGTCACTGTATTAATAAATGTAAGATTCAGTTTCCATATTATGTTATCTATTTATAAATATTTTATACATTATTATTTTATATGATTATGCAATCATTAATATTGTATTATGAAACAATATTGGCAATTGACAATGGTTAACCATTTTTCACGCTTTATATATTTATTCAATTATTGATTATTTTTCATTAGATAACTCAATGAATTTTATAAGACTCTCACAATGGGTAAACAGGGTCTTTAAATCAGTACCATTAATGACTTTGGTGTGTGTTTTCTATAATATTTAAAACAATATACAGTATCCTATGTATTCCCTTATCATGTTTTAATAATTATTTTTATTATAAAATAACTTGTATTAATAGTCTATTAACATCTTAGTATTTACTAAAATATATATACGAACTAGGTCAGAAATAAAAATATTTTCCAGCGAAACACCCACCCATGACGATTACACCTAAAATATTTATAATTTTAATTCAATATTTTCACATTTTTCTATCCTGATTCTATCCTACTTACATTTGCATATTTTATGGGAAGTATAAAAACATAATATATTTATATTTAACATCCGAAAGCTTTTAACATATTTTTATAAGTAATCCTAAAATGTATGAATAAAATGCTGTTATTGTTTGCAACGAGAAAAATATTTAAGCCCTTTATAAATAATGTATTAATACATAACGAGTTTTAAATGTTTTCTCTCTTTTCATTTCTATATATTATTGTTTTCTTTAGTGAAAAAGGGATTAAATTTTTCTTTAAATTCTAAATCAATTATAGTTTACATAAAAGAAAAGAAATAATATTTTCTGGAGAGAGAGAGAGAGAGAGAGAGAGAGAGAGAGAAATTACTAGTAAAATGTATGATGATGGCAGTTTTTGGCAATTAATTTAATTGGACTCCTAGCATAGTTGAATCTAATGAATAAATAACACGTTAATCTCGGAAATCAATTTGTGTTTTCAGTCTTATTCATCAAAATAAACAGAATATTCAGATAAAATGGATAAAGAAATTAAATTTTGTCTCCATTTGTCTTATTTTTTGCTGCAAATTGTAGACAACAGTTGAAAATAAATAGAAAGACAAAAGTATTATAATATAGTGTACAGTATTGCACTTCACTTCACATTTTCTTATTGAGTTTTAATATAAGATTTTGAATTCAATTTGAAAATTGAAACATTCGTTGAGTTTTTTGTGTACACTTTATATGTATGGAAAATAAAGTATTACTGAATGAGAAATACATTCAAACCTTGTAATGAAAAAATGAGAAGTGTTTGCTTCAGGGTATTGGGCACAGGTATGTCTACATGTACCAGTATATTGTGATTGTGCAATGGATTGTAGTTGATATTAAAACCTACATACATTTAATTCTAACTTTTACCCAAATTAATATTTATAAATATCCGGATGTAGCTGTAATAATTGTTATATAATAGGTGCAAATATAATAGTAAGTAAATATTAATTATTCAATTTATAAATCATTAAATTTATTTGAAATAATAATATCATCTTTTATTTGTCATTAAATATTTATAGATTTCTTTTTATACAATAGAATTTATTAAGACATGAATTTATATAGTATTTGTAATATATTTGAATTAATAGAAAAAGTCTAAACGAAACGAAAATCTAAATATATATACAAATGAAATCTCGAAGCAAATGTAGAAAATTGAGTTTATTTTGTCACATATTGAAAGACATTTCCGCTATATTTATATCTCTATTATATTTAGACAGAGAATAATAATATAGTCTAAATATTAATATAAAGTATTTTTATATTTTTAATATATATGTATATATACATAATATTCTCGGACACAAAAAACAAAATTACAGAATTATGAACAGAATTTATTAAAACACACCATGTATATATAAAAGGATTTTAATATTACACAAATTGCTTTGTCGTGTTTTTAATATCCAGTTGATTTTAATTGTCGTTATATTTCTCAAACAGCATCTCTCTCTCTCTCTCTCTCTCTCTCTCTCTCTCTCTCTCTGGCAAATAATTTACGAATTCAGACAAAGTCCTCAACTATTTTCGTAGCCCTTCTGGAGGTGTTTAACTCTTGACATAATGTGGTCCGGCGTGACATACCGGCGCTCTGTTGGCCGCACTTCACAAATTGCGTTAAACGAGGAAAACAGTTGATTAATAGGGAATACAAGTCGCTCTACACATGGGAATAGAAATACAGTCAAAAATTACATGTAATAAACATTTAAACTGTAAATTGGTTTTTGTCAAACATTTATTTATAGATATTATATTGAATTTCCTGTTAAATAAAAGAATTTGTTTTTTGGTGTTAAAAATAAATTATGGTTTCAAAAGAATATATGAAATAACAAAGAAAAGTAAAATTGTAGAATAATTCATGTAATGTTAAAATTTTTAACACAAACCCATTTTAAATGAATTGCTTTTAAAGGTTTAAACTTTTCCCAAATGTAATCTGAATTACTATAAAAACAATTTTAGTTTAAACATAAGGATTATAAGAAACCATAATTTATATATTATTTTTTATTTATTTAAAATATTAAATACTTATTACTAAATTATAATAATTATGCAACTTTTGTATTTTATTGTACTATTAATAGTAAATAATACAAATTCTTATGGAGGTCTTAAATTAAGCGGAAAAACATTTAATACATTTTTAATGCTCATAAAATTTAATTATCATTTTGGGAATACTATGTTTAACAGAATATTCTGTGTTTCACATAACATGTATAAATAAAATAAACATATAAAATTGCTTACCCGAAAATTTTCGCTCATAAAACAGTAGACAATAGGGTTGACCAGTGAGTGAAACTGGGAGATCCAGTGGCAAAAGAAGTAGGTGCCCACGTATGTAAAGTATTCAACTTTTAGCTTCAGGTTCAGTATGTTTGGGTAGAACCACACCAGTAGTGAGAATATATGGATAGGAAGCCAACAAATGGCAAATAGCATCACAATTGTAAGTAGGTGCCCACGTATGTAAAGTATTCAACTTTTAGCTTCAGGTTCAGTATGTTTGGGTAGAACCACACCAGTAGTGAGAATATATGGATAGGAAGCCAACAAATGGCAAATAGCATCACAATTGTAAACAACATTTTGAATATCTGTTTGGGATTAAGAAAATACTCTATTATTAGCAGTCATTGAGAAAACACTTGTGTTTGCTTATTTATTGTGTAACATTTTTTTGGGATTAGTAATAGTAAAAAAAATAAAAATTGTACAGTACCACTTTAGTCTAAACATAATAAAATATATTTTCCCACTGAATGACTATTTGTAGAATAAACTAAATATATATTTGCTATTATTAAGATTTTTAATTTAAATTAGATCATTTGTGTTAATCATTTGTATCTAAAATTTTTAAATATTTAATTTAAATGATTATTTCTATATTGTAATAATATTTTTAAAAATAACTATAGGCTATTGCATTAGTAAAATAAAAATAAATAATATTTATAACGAGTTAACAATTTTAAAATTCAATACGTTTTTGAACTTGAAAATCTGGAAACTAATTGATGTTAAACTAGTAATTTTGTATGAATGCTAATAAAACTAATCTCTCTAACTTCTTATGAGATAATTGAGCCTTTAATAAAAGCTTTCATTTATAACATATCGCAACACAGAATCTACTTATATATTCAGATTATATCATGTTGTGTGCAATTACGGTGACTATTGTTTAATGATTAGTTACTCTCTCACTCAATAGGAATTATAAACCAATTTATTAGGTTTGCTATCAAAACAGAAATCACAGCCAAAGTGTACTAATTGTTATATTATACTGACTTAAGTTCAGTAACACATAATCGGACGTGTATTACATATAGTGTTGCCAACCCTCCAGTTTTTGCCTGAAGTCTCCAGGAATCGGGAGTTCAACTCAGACTTCAGTTTAATGTCTGGCCTGGATATGGGGAACTCCAGGAAAAAATCATAACATTTTTAAACTAAAAATACAAGTTTCTTATAAGATTATTAACTTTTGTATAATAAATAGAGTTACTTTTGACTTTTGATATTCTGATCTAAATAATTTTTCTAAAGAGTTAAACTAAATAACTAATAGTTTTAATGAAACATTTATCGATTATTTTAGACCTAAAAATTATATTTTATGAAAAAATAAGATTATTGATAATATAATAATGTTAACAAATATTTAATAATAAAGCAATTGTATGGTTAAAATAATATAGTCTGAGTGATAAAAATCATTTAATTTCACTCAATTTAATATAATGATAAATGTTAACATACAAATATAAAATGTTCCATATTATAAAAGATTCAGATATATTTTATAAGATTCTATAAATATTTAAAATTTAAAAGGGTTAATTTTGTAAACAATTATTAAAAATGAATTTTTATTACATTATAATTAAATAAATTTATATAAATTCACTTATTTTGAATTAATACATTAAAATCTTCACAAATAACTGTTTTCTGTTAATTTAAATTAATAAACTATTTCTCCAGGATTCTTCAGGAAATTGGGGCTGAATTTATGTAAATCTCCAGGGTGAAAATTTATAGAGTTGGCAACACTAATTACATATAGCGGTAACATATGGTTAAACGTACAATCAGTGCACAAAATGGTATGATATCTATTGGTCACTGCACTCTATCAACAGTCAGAGAGATCTAAACAAATGACAGTATAATATATTATGTCAAAAACATGAGTTCAATATCATATCATTTTTATAGCAATGAACTTATTATGAATTTTAGGTTTACGTGTATTGCAGGTAATAACAGAATATTCTATATTTATATAAAATCTAATGGACATTAGATTCTGGGTTTAATGTCTGATAAGATTTAACTGGTAATATAATTGGCTTTAAACATAAAAATATTAAACAAATACAACATTAAATCTTAACGTAGGAATCAAAAGTATATTCAACTTTATAGACAAACAGAATATTCTGTGCATTAAGCAAAATATAATCTTTTAGTTAAGGTATAAAATATTTGCATTTAATTTATATTCACGTTTCGGGAGATAAATGCAAAAAACAAAGATAAAGGTTTTAGACCTCAGATTTGTCACCGAAAAAAAACCAAAAAAAATTGATG
The DNA here is from genome assembly GCA_905397405.1 of Oppiella nova. Lineage (NCBI taxonomy): Eukaryota > Metazoa > Arthropoda > Arachnida > Sarcoptiformes > Oppiidae > Oppiella > Oppiella nova. The sequence goes on from CAJPVJ010002521.1 coordinate 7,500, forward strand.
ACAAAGACCGAGATATTTATGCGAAAAATAAATTGATAAGACAATGAACTTGCTAACTTTGTGACATAAATCTCTATAGGCTACAGTCCTTATCCATGCATTTTACACTCATTTATATTCATTACTAATAACCATCAGATGTTATGCTAATTAACTACTCATTTGTTTTGAAAAAACTAAATCTAATGACAAAATTCCCGAAACAATAGTCACATATAAAAACACAATTCACTAATACTTTCATTTTTGTATAGCCGTAGCCGTCTATCTCCACACACATCCCTTTCCCTCCCTATCCATCCGACGACTTTGAATCTAATAATTTAAAATCAATACTTAAACAGAGAGTACGAGTGCCCGGGTATATAGATAGAGAGAGAACTGGTGTTTAAATAAGTTTTAATGATATAGTCTTTCAGTTTTAAAGGAAATTCACTGCAAAAAAGGCTTTGATATTGAGTTTTATCACGAATTGTTTGTCTTATAAGCAATTAGAAGCTAAGGTTTGGCACACATTATATACAATACACTGTAATATACTGTAGTAAACAGTGTTTAAGTTTTTTCTCAACACTCATCCCATTTATATAACACTTTTAGATCTCAAATTGAAAAACTAGTTAAACAGGAGAGATATCTCTTAAGATTTAAGAATTTTCTTTTCTAAAGGCTTACGGTTTTATTGATTGAAAATATTTTTTTGGTTAAAAATTTTGAGTAAACATTCAATTATTGACTCTTTTGTGGATAAAGATTTTTTTGTGTCGATTATATACATTAGACACACTGTATAGTAACGATTATAATTAAATTTTTGCTTATATTAATTATTTTAATTTTTCTATTTATGAAATAAAAATTTTTATAAGTGAGAAATTCTTGTCATTCCTTTATTTTATGATATTTCTCTATATTATTAATAAAACATTTGTATATTATATTGAAGTTTAATAGTTTCACAAATTTATAAGATTTTTATATGAAAAGCACACATTCCGTGAATATTCTGTCAATTCTGTGTACATTCAACGTTATAATAAAATATTTTTTTAGTACACTATTCTGTGTTGTATACAAATATCGATGATTGATAGCATTGCACACACAATAAACATAATTTATATGTGTATATAACTTATATATAACTAAAATTATATAATAAAATGCAATAAAAATTACACGGTACCTTTATATTGCGATTATTGCGGTATTCATCCCGATTCCTATCGGGTATGCCCGGCATCTCATTCTTGAGTAAATGTATGCCGATCTTCGTGTAGACAAATATAAGGGCTACTATTGGCACCACAAATGTGACCCCGAATATGAATATCGTGTAGAGTTTGCCCTCAAAGTCAGCCCAATCTTCGCGACAGTCATAGTAGGAGTCGTCGTTGTATTCAAAGGGAACGGCCTTTGATTTAATCAATTGCGAGCTCCCGATGACTATCCCTACGAACCAAATGAGCAAAATTGCGGAAAATTTATGCGATTTTATACACTGTTGCGACCGAAATGGGTATACGATTGCGAAATATCTGTCAGAAAATAATTGATTGAAAAAATAAATTTATAATCGCGTGAAACATGAGATGAAATTCTGCGAAAATTCTTTATTTTTAACGATAATAATAATATATAAGTCAAATCCAAAGTAAATAATATGTTTTATTTTTTTCGTCGTGGGTTTACTGCAATTGAANATGTATGTATACTTGAATTTACTTTCTATTGCTATTTAAAAACTCACTCATACTGTATAAACAAAACTTTTATAGTGTCATAAACTATAGCATTATAACAAAAACTATTATATTATAACCAAAATGTCTCAGAAAATAGTGCCGACAGAGAGACTGTCCGCACAATTGGCGATCAAAGGGGCGGACAGTCATCTCTATCGCATCGGTATCTCAATGCAAAAGACTGGTCCAGTGGTGAGGAAATGGTACTTCAAGCCTATTATTGTATTTATGGTATTATCTCAACAACTGGTCCGAAGTCTGGTATTCATAGCACTTCCCGGACAGAGCCTATGGTTTCGCGCCTGTATGGGAGATGTCGGCTATTTTATGGGACTACGACTGCACTGTAATATATTAATCTCGGTCGTTATGATCCAGATACTGGCGTGCCAGATGATATTTCTCAGTAACTATATGCACGGAGTAATGCCTACGGATTTACGTGTATTTCAGGTGATGTCCGGTTTGCTTAGCCCACAGACTATTGGCTTAAATAACACCGAAATCATTGGCAAACTATTGAAGCGATTCAATAGATTCCTATCACTCGGCTATACGGGTGTTAAGTTGATGTCCATTCAGGCCTTTATTGTCATATGTTTTGCGTATTACTTTAAATTATCTGGATTATATTTCATCCAGTACGGCATACCGCATACCATACTCCAAATGATTGTCATTCAAGTGTGTTTCGGATCAATGGTCTGGCTGTTTGTCTACTACTATTTGCTGACCTACTATTTGGACACAAAGTTGCGATTTATTAATAAACGCTTGGATTCTCTATTGAAACTCAAATATGGCAGAAATACCGGGGTAAGTTGTACTACAAACATAGCTGCAGAAATGGCCTGGCTCATTCGGCAATTGAATAATATATTTGTGGAGATCCAAGAATATAATGACATATTTTGGGGCAAATATTTGGGAATATTCTGGTTCTCAATGGGTTCCCTAATAGCGCTCGCATTTTATATGGCATTCCTCAGCGATGCCAACATTATTGTCAGAATTGCCATATTCATGATTTTTGTAGCTTTCTGCCTGATACTTATGTTCATTATACACATATCGGCGCTCATATATAAGGAGCCAAATGTGTCGTATAAACTACTGAACTCATTGTCGTGTGAATTGATGCCAACAAATTGCAATTCAGTTCTCAGACACAAGGTAAGGCACATCTTATTATTAGCAGGGTAACTTTACATTTAAGTTGCTATTAGTTAGCGAACATTATCGAGACAATTGGTAAGAATAAAGTGGGCTTTTATTGCTGGAAATTATTTATCATAAATAGCTTCCGGGGATATGAGGTATACCTGAAATCTAGTATATTGTATATACTGCATTAATAAGCAAGGTATGCGTTATTTGTATCCATAGATAATTTCATTTATCATATTGCTGTATTTGAAACTAAAGGATCTATGATATGTTGCAAGTACGTACAAGAAAATGTATGTTTTAACCTAGATATTTTATTTATTTATTTATTTTATAAAACTCAACTTATACCCCAATTGTAATACTAATTATACGGTAACCATAATATTGCATGCAATGTAATATCAATCATATAATGATACCATTTATTTTATTACATATTCATATTATTTATAATATTTATTATTAGTCTAGACATTTAACAGTACAAATAAAAGGTAAAATAATTTTTCAAACTTTATTATGACAGTTGTGTGCAATAAAAATGTCAACATAAATTTACATACAGTATGTAATATATTAAGTTACGTACAAAAAAATTCATTTATATTTCTCATATAAATAAATTTATTTATAAAATTTGCTAACATTTTATTTTATTTTTATTTATAAGACATAACCGATAACCTGTCTATAAATCACGTGTGGACCTGATTATATTTTTCCACATTTCTACAATAACAATAAATGTTGGGTGTTATTTTTTTAAACTATTTTTCTATAAAATTACCATAATTATCACTAATCATTTTTATGAAAATATAAAATTTATTCAATAATTTTGGATTAATAAAAAATTCACAGCAAACATTTCTGTTGTGGCCAAAATATTAATATAATATATCATATTTATAACACAAAACTATAAATATATTAACATGCTACAGTTCAAAATTGTAAATTGTTTTGTATTTATATTATAATGCACTGTGTAAAGTTTTATTAACACTTTTTAAAATATAAACCCAATTAATAATTAAAAACATTTAACATGTTGCAAATATGTATTCTTGTTACATATTATAGTTATATCTAATATTATCAAAGGCTATTGTGTGTTGTGTTGTTTTATTATTTTAATTTATACTTATTATTGTGTTATTTTATTGATTTTTACAAAATTTATTTATATTAATTATTCAACGTTGCTAGAATTTAAATTATAAATAATATTTTATGATGATTATTATAAAAAAAATACAAAATAGTATTTTAAGATTTTACAGTAATAATACATATAAAAATAACATTATAATATTAAATTATGTGTTCTAGCGTAATTATTTCATAATTTAATTAACTCTAATGATTTAAAATAAAATATAAATTTAATAAATTTTTTGGTAATAAATTATTTGTTAGTTTGATAATTTTGAAATTGTAAAATATTTAACCTTTTTGATAAACTATATTTAATTTGTGAATGTTTATTATATATTAATTACGGAAATAAATATAATTTGAACATCTGACTTTATATACTGTATAACCTTGTTAACTTTTATATAAAACTATAAACTGTATATAATTTTAAAAATTGTATATAAAAATTGTATTTAAACTGTATATAAAATAAAAATATATCAATATCAATGAAAAGTTTTAAATTAAAAGTTTTATGTGCTTTCACATTTATCACTTGTACGTAACTATATTAAAAATTAAATAAAAATTTTAATAATAATTATTTTATTAAATACTGTAGTATTAACATCTCAAATAAAATGTAACCCTGATAAAAAGTCTTGGGAAAATATTGAACCAGACTTAATCTCACCACAAGTTGGAAATCTATGTAAGAAATCAGCTTATCACAATAAATTCAAAAATATTTAAATTATAATTTACCTAGTCCCATCCATACACGAGTCAAATGAGAGGTTAGCAGGTAGTCCACCCATTATGAAATGGATCACTGGTTAGTATAATAAGCAAGGTAGTAATTAAAGAAAAATATTTATTATAATTATGTTGTTTATTGCTACAAAAATAATTAGCCCTCAAACCACCAGCACCTAAATGTCCCACTAGTGGGGGAAAGGGGTGCCCATCAAAGGGATCTGGAAGTGGTAATAGTGGTGGTGCTGGTAGTAGTGGTACATCAAGTAATCAACAGCAACAAATTGCTATTGGACAAGGTGGTTTTGGTAGCGGTAACATTGGTGGTGGTAGTGTTGGTAGTCCAATAAGCCCAGTTCCCCATCCCGTACCGCTACTACCTGGTCCAATACCAGGCTATCCACCTGGGGCACCCGGTACACCAGGTGGTCCACCAATAGGAGCTTAATATGTGCCATCTATGTTCATTATTTCTAAATATTATATAGTTTCTAAATAATAAATTGTACAATGTAAAAATTATATCCTAAATGTTTGTAGGTAGAATTGTAAAATACATATTTATGATATA
>CAJPVJ010002522.1:0-12875 GCA_905397405.1 Oppiella nova
TACTAGCTTAAATATAAGATTTTTTTATTAACAATTACTAACAATAAAATTTATACACTAGGAGCCTGAAACTAATCGTGATAATTTTACCACTAATGAACTGCATGTTGAACTTTAATAATAAATAGAAATTTTAATATAAATATTTTTATTTTTATAAATAAAAACTGATAGTGATTTAGTAATTGTAATAATTTTTTTTAAAAATAAATAAAAATTTCAATTATTATGAAAAACATAAAGCTCATTCCGTGGATTAACCATATTATAATAAAATCTTTATAAATAACATAAGTTCTTAATATTGAAAATCATGTTACAGTTTTAAGACTTTACGATTCCAATAGTCTATCGAATTATGAATGAAAAATAAATTTAAAAATAATTCAAAATTTAATAAGTTTAAAAATAAATTTTAGATAATAGCCAAACGTTTACATTGGGTTACATTAGGTTTACATTGAGACCATCTTTAGGGCTAAGATATTAAGCGATAATTGAAATGATTTTTGTGTTTTTATTTAATTAATGTTTGAATTGTGAGGTCTCGCGAAACGAAGTATTATTTATTTTTATAGTTGTAAAACATTTTAGAAAATTATGCAAAACGTGAAACAAGATTTTCCTACACTTTCTATTCAAAAGATTATTTTTTTTACTTTTTGTATTTTAAATAAAAATTACAGTTTTATTTAGTATTATAAATATTGTATAATTACAATATATTTGTAATTGAATTAAAACACAATTGTCAACTGATCATATTTAGTGGTTTATGTACAATTTGATAATACTTTTATAAATGTAGTAATGCATTTAATTATTAAAATAATTCAAGTTTTTAATCACAATAATAGACATGATAAGATAATAAAGTTACATGTGTACGGACATAACCGTATTGCACTAAAAATAATTAAAGGTTATAGAGTTTATAACCATTAATAATGGTCCATTATATAAATCTATACATAATTTTAAAATACTTAATTTAATATTTTATAATTTTAAAATTACTCCTAAATATTTGTTTGTAAGTTTATAAGAATAAATTTATTAAAGTATCATAAAGTATAAATATATAATATTTTTTAAAATTGCACTTAAAATATAAATATTATCCAATATGTGTGACGTAATAATGTTCATTTAACAACTATGATAAAATGATAAACTATGATTTTATATTAAACATATTTTTTGTACTTATATTTATAATCCAAAAGAACTATTATAAAATAATTATATCATATTTTTGATCAATATAAGTACAAAGTGTACGACCAGATTGCACCCAGCATAATATTGATAAAGATTTTACAAGCCTTATTATACCTCATTAAATCTAGTATAAAATCAATGTTTTCCCTAATATTTATTATATTATTTGCTTATTAAACATAATATAAATTATGAAATATCTACTAGCTTCATTATTGATTTTCATTATTTTCACAAATAAAATAACCAATTGTGGTAAATATTTTTAATTTAAATTATTATATTTAAATAAATTTATATTTTTTATTATTTTTGGTTGCAATTAACTAGATAAAATTGTAGAAAATCATGTTGGTGGTAATGGCTTTCCAGGTGTCGGTCAGAAAATATGTAAATCTTAAATTAATACTTAATTAAGCAAGTTAATATTTTATTAAATATACTCATTTGATTGCAGCAATTACACCATTTATAAGGTCTAACGTAACCTTTTGGTTGTCAGCAAAATGTTCAGGTTCACAAATAACTTACATATTTAAAAATATGACCTTCCCGTGTGATCTAACATGCAATGGCTATATATCAATGGGCATTAATTTTGCGTATGATGTCATAGTTAATGAGAATATAATTGAAAAATTACCAATATCAAATTTGCGAGTATATACAACATTTTTAAATGGTATGTGTACAATATTTTATTAATCACTACTAATCAAATGTGTGATATTTATAAATGGATTTATGCCATAAAATCTAATCCAATAATTTTTATTATATTTACAATTTATAATTGTAATATCTATTATTTTTAATCATATAAAATTTATTTGAAATTGAAAATCATCTGCATCAAAATTATAAATTAATTAATTATAAATATTTAATTATTAAAGTATTATTTTGCTATCAGTCTCTTTCTCCATATAATATATTATATAATATTATACTAATATTGCTTGTTGCAATCAAATATTTTATTAAATATACAGTTTTAAATAATTAAAACTTTTAAACAATTTTATTACCACAATAGGTAATGCATTTGAAGTAAGCGAGGGAACTGTATCTAAGGGTCGGTGCACTGGAGACAAACTATTTCTATTTACGGCATACCTGGCCGATGACCAGCATGGGTGCAGTAATGGGAAGGGGTGGTCATCCGTCACTGTTAGCCATATTTACGGACAAATTACTGGACCAAAATGTGCTTCACAATGTACCCTGGACAGTGGTTATGCCATATTTGATACGCCGATACATAATAATGTAAAATATTAAATTTCTAATTAATAATCATTTATTTGTGTTTTATTTATAATGGTATAATTTATATTTTACCAATCTAGGTTCAACTAAATGAGCCGTTTAATACTAATTTTAATAACCTTCAACTACACGCAGAATTTTGATATTTTAAAATATACTAGTTAATTTTAAATTGTTGTTGTAATATTTTTATTACTAAATTAAAAATTGAAAATATTTAGATTTATACTTAAAAATAATTAAATAAATAAATTTTTTATAAAATTAGTTGTATTTCAATAAAAATGTGTTCCCAAACTTAATTTCCCATGTGACCTTGCTACCATCTAAACGAGTTCCATGATAATGACTGGCAATATAGAGAACACATTCAATAACATTTTCATAAGCTTTGAAAATCCAAATACGTGACCAAGGTGGTGATGAAAACTTGACACACGTTTGGGAAACACTTATAATTAATTTCAAACATTTTGCTTATAATAGGCGTTAGTTTTATATAAATTTTATGTTACAGTTTATTGAATGTGAAATGTTTTTATAATTTTTCCAAATTTACTTTTTTAAAATAAATTACAAATCGTAAATGTATTATTTTATATAATTTTAAATTTTATTATATATGAATAATTTTTAAATGTCATATTTAAATATATGGTGTACTTATATTAAATATATAATTAAATAATTAAATAATTTTACATAATTTTTGAATTAAAAAAAATTACAAATTGTCTATCTATAATTTTTAATCATATAGCTGATTTGTACTATAATTATTAGATAAAAAATTATTTAATTTTAAAAATAGTGTTTCTATTAATCTATCTCCATATTTCTAATATTATACTATTATTGTATAATTACAATAAAATATTAAATTTAATATACAGTTTCAAATAATTAATATTTTTAAACAATAACATTTCTAAAACACAATATGTTATGCATTTGAGTAAAAAGGGAACGGTATCTTTAGGTCGGTGTAGTGGACACCAAATTAATTTTTCTAATATGACCTTTAACTAGTAAATTAAAAATTTAAATATTTAGATTTATAGTTAAATAAAACAAAAGTCAGTTATTAACGAGCTAAAATATTAAACATATATTAATTTATTTGTATTTTAATAAAAATGTGTTCCCAAACTTAATTTATCCATGTGACCTTGCTACTATCCAAACGATGCCGTGATACATTATACATTATACTTATAATAGGCGATACTTTTACGTACATTTTATTTTACAGTTTAATAAACTTTTAAATGTTTTAATATTTTATTATTTTGCCAATATTATTTTTTAAAAATAATTCAATTATTCAATGTATTGTTTTATATAATTATAATTTTGTTATATTTTATTAATTTTTAATTGACATATTTACATATACGGTGTACTTATACAATATAAATAATTATTAGCAAATATAATAATATTATTTTAAAATAAGTTTATTTATTCACATTAAATATAATAAAGACTACAACTAATAAAATATTTAATGTCTGTAAAATTAATAAAATTTATATTTTAAAGTTTGGCAATCTTTTCACAATTATTTCGTTTTTAATTTATATTGTAATGTGTATTATAAAATACTTTTTAATGAAATATTATCATAAATAGATTTTATTTGATAAATATAATTTAACTTTGCAAATATTAGCGTTTTTATTAAAATATTTAGCCAATAAACTTAGTAACCAATAGTTTCGTTATATTTTAAGTGATAATAATGTTTTAATTTATACAATATCTAACATAAATAATTATACATCATAGTATAATATTATTATCAAACATACAAAATTATAATGTCACAATTTATCAAATTTTATTTATCAAGTTTAATTAAATAAATTGTGAAATAGTTTGTAAAACCTTAAAAGTTAATATTTAAAATATTAAGTTTTAAAATTTATTAGATTAAGGTATATGGTTAATATTGAAATAACCTCAATAAAATAAGTTGGTAAATGTGACATGCTAGCTGCTTTTACTACATTATAAATCAAATTTATATTTTCTAACGGTAATAACTTTGTCCTAGATAAACTCATAATACAATTACCAAAATTAGCTTCATCACTTAATAGTCTCTCATCAGAGCACGTGATTCGTTGCACTTGTTTTGCATATTCATCGGACAATAACCACGAGTTTCTGCAGTCCTGGCAGTCAATGGTTTCCAAATCCACGGAATGTTCCCGGTTTTGGTCCATAAACTTCCCGAACACAGCCCTATCTAACCAGGTGAACCCCTCTAACTTGAGATTAATAACCGCTTTATTATCCGCAAACGCGCCGTACGTTAGTTCCGTCCCATTAGACAAATATATATTAACGTGTCGGCCCTCAGCGAATGCCAGCCCGCCATCGGCTATGTAGTCAATGCGCAGGGAGTTTAGTTTCAATCTCTCTAAATGATATAAATTTTTGAAGGCATTCCTCCCTATCCTATGTAAAGTCCCGCCCATAAAATATAATTCTACGAGATCCAGGTGCTCATTACTAAATGCCGAGTCAGGTATTTCGTGTATACTTGTATTAACAAATGTTGCATAAGCCAAATTTGGTGCTAGACTGTTAAGCATGGTAAAAATATTATATTTCATATTGTTGTCAGTAGTTACCGGGGTATTATATGCACTAATTTGCCGAACAGTATTCCTGGTGCTGTTAAAAGCTTGGCTATGAATTCGTATTAAATTATAGGCGTTTGTGATGTTAATGTAGTTGAAGTGTATGTCCCCAAACACATTTTCTGGTATCTCAGTGATCCGGGTATTATTTAAATTAAATAAGTAAATGTTCCGGTCATCACCTGTTAGTTCATTAGAAATAATCTTGAAAATATATTTGAGATTTAACTCTAAATCGCCGCCACATTGTATAGTCCTATGACCAATATCTGATGGTATTATGCATATACACGGCTCGATTAGCTCAGGTTTAGGGCACTGACAACTGGACACGCCGTGACGTTGCAATATAATTATGCTTATTATAAGAATTATTAATCCTGTATTTAATAAAAATAGATTTATGTTATTAATTTTGAATAATAAGTATTGAAAAATAATAAACATTACGTTTTATAAACATGTTTACAAATTGTAATATTAAATATTAGAGATGGAAACAATTAATTTCTTTAAGATTTATTTATTTAACAAGTTTATTTTACATTAAATGAAAACTTAATTTTAATAACTAGAAATGCATTTAACAATGACATTGAATTAAAATTAATAAATTAAAATATTTACAATTTCCTATTTAATATGATTTGCGCTTGAAAATATATTATATAACTTACTATTGAATATGTTATTATATAATAGTTAAGACCTTGAACGAAATTTATGACAACTAATAAGCTAAAATGTTACACTGCAAACAAAATAATAAATATGTGGAGTAAATAAAAAGTTTATTTAATGAATTTCAAGTTTATAATAATAATGTATATGAATATTAAAATTTTTAAGCAATGAATACTGAGAACCTATTAAAATTTGATTAATAATTTTAAAAACCTTTTATATTTATGAATTTTATGCATAATGTTTTGATATAATTTGTTAACAACGCATCGATTATTATTTAATAAAGTTTATAATGTTGTTATGTAAGTAGATATGATCGTATATACTATATTATATTATACATGAATTTTAAACAATTAATATATTTTACAGATATTTTATCAAGTTTATTAGTAATCATATTACAATGTAATGGTTGGCAACTAGGCACTTGCCCCTCCCCCGATTCCATAACTCCATGTGAATGCATATTAAAAGGTCCTGAAACCGGTATATTAAATGGGCAACGGCATATACTATGTTCCGAAACTGAAAATCATCAACTTAATTTGACTCACATTTTTAATAACATGTCAAATGAATTACCGGCAAATGAGCGCCAATTTTATCGGTTTTGGTTAAAAAGTAACTCTATAACTGAATTACCATCAAACCTGTTCAGGGACATTCAATTTGAGATTATAACTATTACATTGTGCCATAAATTACGCTCAATACATAAGCAAGCCTTTAGCAGCTCAGTAAATGTGCTACGTGAATTAACAATAAGCTCCACTCCGATAGCTAACAGTAATGACCCTGAATATAATATATTTACCCTAATAAATTCACTCCAAAAATTGGAAACTTTGCAAATCACCGAGACACAAATTCAAGAAATCCCTAAGCAAGCATTTCTCAAAAAATTACCAAATTTAACCCACATTAAATTTAATGATAATCCCCTAAAACGGATCGGGGCTAACGCGTTTCGTAAATTAGCTAGTTTAGAATATTTAGATTTATACCAATCCAATAGGTTAATTGCATCCGAGTGCTATTTTAGTAAAAATTCACTTGTATTTAGGTGCGGAATAGATGTTCACGTATTTGTACATGGCCTAGTTCATTTTAATGATTCAGCATTTTGGGGAAACATGGCAACTATTAGCCTGGAAATGGACCAGACACGTAGTTTGCATCCAGATAATTTTTATGAATTTTTTAAACAAAATTATAAAAATTTCCTTATTATAAATGACCTAGATGTAATTGATTGTGGCAATCGGTGGGTTAGGTCCAAAATGTTATCAAAAAGAGTTATTATTCATAAATATTCCAGACTTGCGATTAGCAAGAAAATAAATTGTACTATCTCAAAAAATGAAAAATTTGCATGGTATAATCAAGAATTAATTTCTGATACTATTAATTGTAATTCAAATTTTGATAGATATTTTAATTTTCTTTTTACTGTATATAATTTATTCATTTAATTTAATAATAAGTATTTTATAAATGGAATAAAATTTATTTAATAAAAGATTAGTACACAAATTAAATTATTTTTAAAAATACTAATTTATTTTATTTTAAAACAAATATTTAATTACAAAATGGCATCGTTTTATAGTAAGTAGTATTTAATTAAATTTCATATAAACTTACACGTTTTAAATGTGCCAGATAAATGCATTGTGATAATAACATTAATCCATGTATTATTGAATGGCACACTATGTCGAGACTGTCCCCTACCGGACACAATCTTCCCTTGTTATTGTATAGAAAAGGTTCTGGCTATAATGTGCTACAATATTAAACACGATCTAAATCTGAAGTATATATTTGAGAAAATGAGTCGAGACCTCAGCCTTTTCGGGAAATCCCACGAATTCAACCAATTTGTATTATACGACTCGGGAGTCCCGAAACTCCCGGAAAATCTATTCTCTAACATTACGTTCAATGGCATTCACATTGAAAATGTCGGGAATTTATCCCAAATTCATTCCCGCGCTTTCATGGGGTCTGAAAATTATATCAACAGTTTAAACATCGCAAACACCCCGATCATTGATCATAAAAACTTTGATTACAATCTAAATAATAAATTGATTTTTAAAAGTAATTTACACACAAAAATGTTTTTAATGAATTTATGTTTAAAAATGAAAACTTACCAAGTCAACCACTTCTGCCCTCATCAATATTTACCAGATATTGCTTATGGAGCAATATTGAGCAAGGTACACATGAATGGATGTCTATTACACACTAATCCTGACGTACAAAACACCTTGGAGAAATATTAGTGCTCAACAAACGTGACACGTGGGCACTGGTGGCTAATATTGTGGTGAAGGCCAGGGAACAGCGGTTTTTTGCAGTTCGATATGCGATCTCTTTGCAAACCAGTGGTAAAGGAATTTATAATCATTTTGATTTTATTAAATAATAACACCTGGTCACTACATATTTTTAGATCTATATTTAAATATCCACCCTCCCCCACCCGTGTACGTACTAAATGAATGGTCTCAAATATGTCTGGGATAGGGTGCACTGGGATAGATAAATAAAGTGTTTGACAAAAAGGTTTTTATGGGTTTATTTAGCTTTAAAATCGAAGAATTGACCCAGAACAAAAATTTGTTAAAAATTGCTACTATTGAATGCCTTCATAAACCGAGTTAATAGGCCGGTCTAACACGACCATGGACATTAAGATACAATATTTTAATTTTAAATTTAAATATCACAATTATAAAACTTGAACTAAAAATATCTAATGTTTTCCTAAAATTTTAAAGTAAACATATTAATTATGATAATTATTGTTACATTACAAAGTAACAGCTCAATGGATTAAATGTCTATTAATAATGGTTATTAATAAATAATGTGTATGACAAAAGGGTATTTAGTCGGTTATTTAGGTTAGGTTAGGTATGATTAATAAACATCATTGCATAACAATGTTAAAGTTTAGTTATATTTAACATAATGACTAATATTTTAAAATATAATTTTTTAGAAAAACATAAATTTTTAAATCAAGTTATATAATAACAGTAATAATATAAATAATGTAAATTCATGTAATGCCCTCATCAATATTTACAAATTAATAAAATTTTTATTGTAAAATAAAATCTGTTTTATAATTATGAATATAAATAAAATTATTTAAAAAGACTAGCCAATAAATAAAATAATAATAAATTATTTTATATTATTTTAGTTTATTAATTTAGTTATTCCTCAGATTAATTACAACATGAATAAAGTATAACAAAGTATTTTAATAATAAGCATTAAAAAACTTAAAACGCGGTCAAACTTTCGGGGGTATAGGTGTAGCTTTTAGGGGGATGGGCGCCTCCTGGGGGAAAGAGGGCGTCCAATTGGTGACCGCCGGGATTCCGGGTATTCGGGGAATCCTTCCCGGATGACTCGGGAGACCGGAAACAGACTTACAGACCGGATGTCAAACAAATGATAAGACTGACACAGAAATCAGTGTTTTGGTGATAATGTCCTCATCAATATTTACCAAACAACACCATGGGCAAAAGTGAGCGGGACAAGCTTACATTATAAGTTGATGTGGTATTATTCATAATGTATTATAAGTCACCTGATTATATAGTAAGTGGGTTTGAGTGGTTGGATTAATCTGGACTTTATTGTTCACTTAATTGTTCATATTGTTTATGAACATAAATTGAGCAATTCAAAGATGATAAATGACCCTGGCTAATATCGCAAAGAAATACATGGCAAGAAGGCACTGGTGGTTAATATTGTGGTGAAGGTGGTGGAGAACCAGTAGTTTTCTGGAGCACTTCAATAGGTCGACATTGATATGCCGTCTCTTTACTAACGAATCCCATAATAATATAAACAGAATATACTTTAATTACTTTTAACTTGGTCACTTGTCCTATTTGTGGTTGTATTAAGATATTTGTAATAGTGTTGATAATTGTAAAATAGTTTAGTGCCCTCATCAATATTTACAAATTAATAAATTGTGTAAAATAAAATTTGTTTATAATATTTGATTATAAATAAAATTATTTTATTAATTAATAAAAGTATAAATTGTTTTATAAATAAATATGTACTAAATAGTACTGTATAGTATGTTAAATATAAACATTTAAAAATTAATTAATTCACTTATTATACGCTAATTAAATAAAGAAATATCTATAATAAATAGTTTTTAATGTAAATTTAATAATAATGGATATTTTAATATTTAAAAACTTTATTTAATTTTATTGTAATTTAATATAAATTTTATATTTTTACTCTTTCAAAATATTATATATTTATATAGTCATTTTTATTAAAAAAAATAATTCAATTATTTATATTCAATAAAATTTTAAATAATTTAAAAATTTAATTAAGGTCAAATATTGCATAGAAATTGACTGAATTATTTAAATATTTATTTAGCAATTTATTTAAATATTTATTAAGAAATAATTATTCACATTAAATTCAACAATCATCATTAACCATATTTATTTAACTAACATTAATTAATATTTAATTTCCGTTTTGAATTTTTATGAAATAAATTAAGCTTGTGTAATTTAATGGCATCATATAATCAAAGAAAGTTACTACTTTGGTATTTCAGTTTAATGTACCTATCACCAATTACTGTTATTATTTGTCAACCTACAGTATTAGACCAATAAAACAAGCCTTTATAACTAGGATACTTAGCAAAATTAAAAAGTGCTTGATCAACACGATCAACCAGTATCTTATAAACTTAGTGGTTGTTACTTATAATTGATTTTAAAAACTAGTACATGGCAAAATATCCACCATTTTGTAATTAACCAACTGTACAAAAATCTAAGTTTATGTAACTTTTAAAAATGTGTTTAAATCCCTAAAAATATATAATAAATATAATAAAAATTTATTAAACTCATACTTTATGTTTTCATTAATTTTATAATTACTTCAAATTTTTCATTTATTGAACACATTTGATTTTTAAAAAGTAAATTAAAAACACCAAAAATGTTACAAATAATTACACCCTCACAAGTGGACACACATCCGGTTAACCCACCCGTGCCCTCATCAATATTTACCAGATACCGATAAGGAATATGAACATGGTAACCACTTATTTCATTGGCTATTACCCTCATAGCATGTGAGGCCGGCACCGATATAAACCTTAAAACGGGTTGGGGCACAGTTACCCTAAACTATTTTATAGACAATATTGGGCTGAGGGTCAAGGAAACTGTCGTTTTTTGGCGGCACTCAATAAGTATACAGTGATGTGCCGTCTCTTTGCCTCCATTTCCTATAAATATTCAATATAATTATGAATTTAAGTATTTTGCTCCTGGTCACAATATAGCTATGAAGTTTTACTTAGATATATATAGTTGTACTCATAGGTGTAAATGCATGTAGTGCCCTCATCAATATTTACGAATTAATAAAATGTAAAATAAAATCTTGATAAATATATTTATTAATAGATTTTGTTAATTTATTAATTAAATGCTTGAATATAAATAAAAATTATTTAAAAAATTACTTTGTTTTATCAACTAAAAATTGTTTTATAAATCTATAAAATCTATACCGAAGAGTGCGGCGTAAAGACAATCAGTTATATGCAGCGAATAAGACTGCAGTTTCAGTGGGAATGCCAAACATTAGTCACGATCGCGGATATATTCAAAAGTTATAGAAAACGTGTCAATCATTATATACGACATATCGAAATAATTTAGACAACAAGTTTACATATAATGTAAGACTGAATGTAACGTTGAGAAAAGTTTACAATTATTATTGACAACAATCGACAATATGGGTGATATTGAGGGCACAAAGTCTTCACAGGAAAGCAATTCATAGGAAATATTGATTTTCATAAGTTTTGTATTAAGTGTTGCATGATACATTATTTTCGCAGCTCTATTAATTCAATTTTATTTAAAGACTAATGTTTTCGTCTAATAACAGATGATATTCCTAACGAATACTATAATTAAATACAATTAAATGCTTATAAAAATATTTCAAATACAGATAACAATTTTGAAACATATATATAATTTAATTGTGTAGTAAAATGCATACTCTCATTAAATCAACCTTGAATCTTTTAATTTTATTTTATTATTCTTATTAGAAATGCTGTATCAGTAATTGTTTCAATAATGATTAGAAATATCACAAATAATTATTATAATTAGTAAAATACTATTTATTGTTTTAAATGCTAGCAAGTTAAATGATTTATAATTATTTATGAGATTATTTATAGTTCATATTCAGTACATTGATGTCGTTTTAGTGCAAAATGTGTTACAATTATTATATAAAAATAACAGTTAATTATATGTATTTGATAAAGCTATACAATATTATTTAAAATATCTAATAATAAAAATTAATACCTTAAGTAAATGAGTGAAAAATCAACAATGATAAAAAATATTAGCCTTGCACAAGGTTATTTATTTAAACTACCCTTTTTACATTTAAGGCCAAATGTTATTTATGGCTGTAATAATGGTTTCAATTATATTAATAATGACACAAAAATTATATCCATGTTTAGTGCTGTATGTATTGAAAAAATTTTCCTTTAACAATATTATAATCTTGCTTAAAAGATTAATTAACAAAAAATTTGTTAACTTTATTTATTTATAAAATTATATTCTTTATAGGGTTTTGTTTATGGACAATACCTTTCATTTGTAAATTATTTAGCTTGCCAATTAAATTTTTTAATAAATGTGACAAGTAACTTTAATCAAATTAACCAAGTATGTAATATGATACAAATATTTGTTATTAAGTACATTAAATAATCTTATATAATCTCATATATTATACCTTTAGACAGATTTAAACATGAACATATGGATATCTGACTTATTGCTCAAGCACAAACAACTCACTGGTGTTGTATCGCAAGGGTTTTATTTGATTGAAATCATAAGTGGTTTAAAACATTTTAAAGATAATTCATGGTTTACTTTTGCCAAGATATTTGACTTTATG
>CAJPVJ010002525.1:0-12871 GCA_905397405.1 Oppiella nova
TATATTATACTTTTATTAAACTTTTATAATGAATATGAGTGTGTTTATGCATTATAAAAGTTTAATAAAAGTATAATGTACAGTAAATGCTATTTTCCAAAAAGACTGATTTGGTTATATGCCTACACATATATGTCTAAATCTCATAAATATATGTGTCTGTCCATAATAACAATACGTATCAATTATATCATATCTATCGACATCTAATTCATGTAAATAACTGTCGATAAAAAGTTGATAACATTTGTGCCGTTGTTTCCAATAATATCCGACACAACGCCGTATTATAATAATAATTATTATTATTTTTATTATGACACATAATTATTTGGAACTAGGTGATATAATAATCATCAAAATTTTATTATCAATAATTATATTATTTATAAATAAATTACAAATTAGCAATTTTTGCGTAATATCAAAGTTTGCGTAATAATGGTATTGAACTTTAGATATTTATAACGGTAGACATGTTAATTATTAATGGGTACAAAAAATAATTACTTGTAACAATGGTGAATCTGAATATTAATTAACCTCCCAAGGTCCCTGACACTTGACTTGTTGTCACTAGTTATATCGATAAAGCTAGTAATACGATATTAAATATTTATGTGAATTGTATTATAATATATTTGTTTCCCAACAAAATTTAATAAAAATCTTATTACATTATTTGGCTATAGTTCGTGACATTAAGTGAATTAATCTATAAATTATTATGTCATTCACGAGGTATTTGAACATTACTTAATATAAAAACAAAAGTTCAATATGTTTTTAAAAATATATCAAATGAGATTGTTTGTTTCACATTATAAAAGTAGTTACAAGTATGATAAAATAAAATAAAGATTTGCTTCTAGCTACAATTTAGTATTTGGTAGGTAATCAATTTTTATATAAACAAAATTCATATCTCTGACAAATTTTAATTTATGAATCTTATAAATATTTTTGTTTTATATCTAGCAAATTCTATAAAATTATGAAACACTTATCCAGCTCGTATCATGAGATTAATGCACATAAAAAATTCATTTATAATGTAATACCATACGTACTTTTAAATCCATACTATTATTACTACTGTGAGCAAGATAAAACAATCAATGTGAGCCACCGGGAAATTATGTATATTAACTATGAACATGTAAGCATATTTAATACCATAATAAAATAATTATTTTTCAACTTATTATTAAAAACTATTTATAATATTTAGTCTGATAATGATATGAGTGGTCAATACCTATCAATAGTCCAATATTGGACGTGTAATATGAAAGTTGTATTAAAATATATTGCAATACATAACGACTTAAATGTAAGTATCTCTCTCTCTCTCTCTCTCTCTCTCTCGATATTAAAAATTGATTTATTTTTATAACAGTATATAAAGCCAATGAAGACCAAAGATGTTAACAAATTCACAGAAATATTTTACAACAGTTATAATGACATTGAAATCATAACCGGTGTTCGCTTAGACATTGATCATTCATACATGGTGCTAGCTAAACTATTTGATTTCAAGGTCAGTTCATTTATTGTCAATAATTTAAATTAAATTATGTATAAATAATATATTATGTAATATATCTCGTGATAGGTTTGGGTCAACCTATTCATCTCATCGATCATTATCTTGATATTCATTAAGCGTTTGTCTCATAAGACAAATGTTCATTCATTTATAGCTTACATTGAAATCATGAAAACACTGACAAACCATTCGTCGGAAATGATGACAAAACTAATGAAAACCAAATTTGTGTCCAAAACGAGACTCATTGCCATTTCAATAGTATTATATGTATGGCTATTGAGTGCCACTGTTATGACCCAATCCTATGGCAGCGTTATGTTGAACACGTATTTCCACACCAAAACCACTCCTGTTTTGAATTCATTACAGGATTTGTTACATAATAAGGACATATTGATAGCCACAATACAGTCAGTGATAGATGCCATGCAATACGCTGATTACGAAACGTAAATAAAATTTACTAATAATTAATATTTGTTATAATATACACGTCCAACTAAATTGGTGTATAGGGGCAGTCAACGAAAAAACGTTCCGCTTTTATTAATAACTTTTTATTATGAGTAGTGGATTAAGTCGGTAAAAAGCATTATAAGAAGTGCATTAAATGGATGTTTATAATGCTTTTTATGGATTTAGTTAACCACTCATAATAAAAAAGTTATTAAGAAAAGCATTGGTTTTATTTGCTAATTGGGCCTATATTTTACTAAAAGACAATTTTCATGTATCATTCTTAACAGCAAACAAAAGTATAGCGACATTTTGAATACAATAAAACAAAAATCAAAATCTCACTGTTGGAGTATTAGAAATCTAATTTCCAAACAGATTGTCCATGAAATCATTACTGGAAAATTGGTCCTGCTAGGAAACACAGGTATGTCTAAATATTATGCGCAAATGTTATTGGAGTACAGGGATGTCATGAAAGTTAGTCCAAATAAATACTTAAATGGCTTTTTGTTTCACCTCGTATTCAAAGGCAATAAACATTATAAGCAATTGGTTTACGGGTCAGTATTTCTCACGAGAGAGAGAGAGAGAGAATAATAAATTAAATTATTTACAGCTACAAGCAATTAACTGAGACGGGTCTCAATATACACCACGATATGATCGATGGTATTATCGTTCAATATTTAATGTCAGATAATTATTTAAAATGCAACATAAAAAGTAAATCCTATGACAAGCCTTTGGTGAACGCGATTACATTGACTGAAATGTTTAGAAATATATGTTTTGTATTATTAATCGGATTTCTATTGTCTATATTTATCGTATTAATTGAGTTGTCATACAATTATGTGTCAAATATAAGTGTAATATACTCAATACAATTATCATGAGAATTCAATATATGTAAAAAACATACAATATAACTTATATTAGTGTATGTGACATTTTATGTAAGACTTTTTTATTAAAAATTCTGTTTATAAATCACCTTAGATACTGGTAAAATCATTATAGTATGACTCTAATACAGGCACGTCCAGAATGATTAAAAACCACTAAATAGTGATGTATAATATTACTAACCTTAATAATTATCTACAACACTAGTTTACTAAGTTATATAAATGATTAACTCTTTATTTAATTAATAATCTTCAATTTGGATTAAAATGTGAATATTATTTTAATTTTAAATAAATACACCAGGATATTTGCATAAACTATTTATTTGTAATATCACTCAATACACACTACAACACATCCAAGCCCTGTGCGAGCACTCTGCGTGCACCGGGATGTTGGCACAGGGATGCGAGCATATCATTGAGTAAGAGAGTCATCCCTTTCCAAATAAGGGGCTCATCATTACGACACCGGTGCCAACACTGACTATTATTACTAATAAATATTAAAGTAGATTTGATTAATTACAGTTATTTAAAAATAAATAACAAACCAATAAATAATAAATTTATTTTGACAGTATATTTTAGTAGTTCATAGTATCTTGGTTTGTGAGATACTGAAATCATTATTTCAATAATTAATATAATATATTAAATATTTATGTGAATTGTTTCCCAACAAAATTGAATAAAAATCTTATGACATTATTTTGCAATAGTTTGTGACATTTAGTTAATTAATTTATAAATTATTGTGTCATTCACGAGGTATTTAAACATTAGTCTATAAAAAAACAAAACTTCAATATGTTTTTGAAATATGATCTCAAATGAGATTGTGTGTTTCATATTGTATAACTTGTTGCAAATATGATAAAATAAAATAAAAATTTGTTACTAACATACAATTTAGTATTTGGTAGGTTATCAATTTTTATATGAACAAATAATAATTTTCATATTTCTTACTGATTGTAATTTATCAGTCTTACAATTGTTTGTTATATATCTAGCAAAGGCTATAAAAGTATGGAAATATTAACTAGCTCGTATTGTGAGATTAATGCACATAATGATTACATTTATAATGTAATACCATACGTAAAGTTGAATACATATAAATATTACTACTGTGAGCAAGATAAAACAATCAATGTAAGCCAACGGGAAATCATGGATATTAGCTATGGAAATGTAAACATATTTATAATATAATATAATGATAAATTAAATATTTTTAAACTTGATTTTTTAAAACAATTTATAATATTTAGCTTGATCTGATTGGTCAATACCTATCAATAGTCCAATATTGGGCGTGTAATATGAAAGTTGTATTAAAATCTACTGGATTTAATGACGGTTTAAATGTTAGTCTCTCTCTCTCTCTCTCTCTCTCTCTCTCTCTCTCTATCTATCTATCTATCTATCTCTCTCTCTATCTATCTATCTATCTATCTATCTATCTATCTATCTATCTATCTATCTATCTATCTATCTATCTATCTATCTATCTATCTATCTCTCTTAATTTTTTATATATTTTATTTATGACAGACTATAGGACCCGTGAAAAACAAAAATCTTAACCGATTTGTATTCACAGAAATATTTATCGACAGTTATAACGACATTGAAATCATAACCGGTGTTCAGGCTTATATGGATCATTCATATATGGTGCTCGCTAAACTATTTGACACTCGGGTCAGTTAAATTATTGTCAATAATTTAAATTGAAACCATATATCATAATAGATTATATCTCGTGATAGATTTGAGTCAACCTATTTACCTCGTCGTTGATTATCTCGGTATTCATGAAGCGTTTGTCTCATAAAACAAATCTCAACTCATTTATGGCTTACATTGAAGTCATGAAAACACTGACAAACCATTCGTCGGAAATGATTACAAAACTAATGAAAAACAAATTTGTGTCCAAAACGAGACTCATTGCCATTTCAATAGTATTATATGTATGGCTATTGAGCGCCACTGTTATCACCCAATCCTATGGCAGCGTTATGTTGAACACGTATTTCCACATCAAAACCACTCCTGTATTGAATTCATTACACGATTTGTTACATAATAACTACATATTGATAGTCACTATAAATGAAGTGATTAATGCCATGAAATACGCTGATTACGAAACGTAAGAAATTTTTTTAATACCTAATATTTGTTACAATATAAACAGTCTAAGAAAGTTGTTTAATTTTATTAAAACATAATTTTTTTTCATAAACCATAATTAACAGCAAGGAGAAATATGGAGCCATTTTGAACGCAATAAATCACAAATCAAAACCTTACCTTGATCATCGGTCTTCTGTTGGAACTCTACTTAGCCACAAAATTGTCCATGACATTATTAGCGGTAAATTGGCCTTGATTGGAAACACGGCCCTTTCTAAATATTATGCGCAAATGTTATGGGAGTACAGGGATGTCATGAAAGTTAGTCCAAATAAATACTTAAATGGCTTTTTGTTTCACCTCGTATTCAAAGGCAATAAGCATTATAAGCAAATGGTTTTCGGGTCAGTATTTCTCAATATATATATATATATATTTGTGTGTGTGTGTGAGAGAGAGAGAGAAATAATAAATTAAATTATTTACAGCTACAAACAATTAACTGAGACGGGTCTCAATATACACCACGATATGATCGATGGTATTATCGTTCAATATTTAATGTCAGATAATTATTTAAAATGCAACATAAAAAGTAAATCCTATGACAAGCCTTTGGTGAACGCGATTACATTGACTGAAATGTTTAGAAATATATGTTTTGTATTATTAATCGGATTTCTATTGTCTATATTTATGGTATTCATTGAGTTATCATACGATTACGTGTCAAATATAGCGGTTATATACTCAATACAATTATAAGGAACATTCAATATATTTAAAAACATACAAGATAACTTATTGTATGTTATATTGTTGGTGTGACATTTAATGTAAAATTTTTTTATTAAAAATTCTGTTTAAGGAACCACCTTGGATATTGGTACAATCATTATAGCATACTCTAATACAGGCACGTCCAGAATTTTAATAAACCACTAAATAGTGATACACATTACAACACATCCAAGCCCTGTGAGGGCTGGAAGCACCCGGTTGTCGACACAGGGATGCGAACATTGATCCCTTTCCAAATAACGACACCGGTGCCAACACTGACAATATTATTGCTAATAAATATTAAATTAGATTTGATTAATTGCATATAGTATGGACAAAAAAATAAATAACAAACCAATAAATAATAAATTTATTTTGACAACAGTATATTTTAGTAGTTCATAGGTGTGTGCGATACCGAAATCATTATTTAAATATTTAATATAATATATTAAATTAATATTTATTATATATAATAATTAATATATATATTAAATATTTATGTGAATTGTTTTGCAATATATTTGTTTCCCAACAAAATTGAATAAAAATCTTATGACATTATTTGTGACCTTTATCAAATTAATCTATTATTTATTGTGTCATTCACGAGGTATTTAAACCTTAGTTTATATAAAAAGCAAAAGTTCAACATGTTTTTGAAATATTATATCAAATGAGATTGTGTGTTTCACATTATAAAACTTGTTGCAAGTATGATCAAATAAAATAAAAATTTGTTACTAACATACAATTTATTATATGGTATGTTATCAATTTTTATATGAACAAATCATAATTTTCATATTTCTTACTGATTGTCATTTATTTGTCTTACAACTTTTTGTTATATATCTAGCAAAGGCTATAAAAGTATGGAAATATTTACTAGCTCATATTGTGAGATTAATGAACATAAATATTTCATATACAATGTAATACCATACGTAAAGTTGAATCCATTGAATTATTACTACTGTGAGCAAGATAAAACAATCAATGTAAGCCAACGGGAAATCATGGATATTAGCTATGGAGATGTAAATATATTTATAATATTGTGATAAATTAATTATTTTTAAACTTGATTTTTTAAAACAATTTATAATATTTAGCCTGATATGATTGGTCAATACCTATCAATAATGCAATATTGGGCGTGTAATATGAAAGTTGTATTAAAATCTACTTTGTCAGATAACGGTTTAAATGTTAGTCTCTCTCTTTCTCTCTCTCTCTCTCTCTCTTAATTTTTTATATATTTGATTTATAACAGACTGTACGACCCGTGAAAAACAAAAATCTTAACCGATTTGTATTCACACCGATATTTATCGATAGTTATAACGACATTGAAATCATAACCGGTGTTCAGGTACATATGGATCATTCATATATGGTGCTCGCTAAACTATTTGACACCCAGGTCAGTTAACTTATTGTCAATAAACCATAAATCATATAGATTATATCTCGTGATAGGTTTGGGTCAACCTATTCATCTCATCGATGATTATCTCGGTACTCATGAAGCGTTTGTCTCATAAAACAAATCTCAACTCATTTATGGCTTACATTGAAGTCATGAAAACACTGACAAACCATTCGTCGGAAATGATTACAAACCTAATGAAAAACAAATTTGTGTCCAAAACGAGACTCATAACGATTTCGGTATTAATTTACATCTGGCTATTGAGTGCCACTGTTATGACCCAATCCTATGGCAGCGTTATGTTGAACACGTATTTCCACATCAAAACCACTCCTGTATTGAATTCATTACAGGATGTGTTACATAATAAGCACATATTGATAGCCACTATATACGAGGTGAACATGGCAATGAAACAAATTGATGATAACAAAACGTAAATAATTTTACTGTTACCTAATATTTGTTACAATATAAACAGTCTAAGAAAATTGTTTAATTTTTTTAAAACATAATTTGTTCCATAAATCATAATTAATAGCAAGGAGAAATATGGAGCCATTTTGAATGCAATAAATAAAAAATCAGGGTCTCCCCTTGGTTATAGTCCTTCTGTTAGGACCCTATTTAGCCAAAAATTTGTCCATGATATTATATGCGGTAAAGTGGCCCTGATCGGAAACACAGCTATGTCTAAATATTATACGCAAATTTTATTGGAGTACAGGGATGTCTTGAAAGTTAGTCCAAAAAACGATTTCGGTATTAATTTACATCTGGCTATTGAGTGCCACTGTTATGACCCAATCCTATGGCAGCGTTATGTTGAACACGTATTTCCACATCAAAACCACTCCTGTATTGAATTCATTACAAGATTTGTTACATAATAAGCACATATTGATAGCCACTATATACGAGGTGAAAATGGCAATGAAACAAATTGATGATAACAAAACGTAAATAATTTTACTGTTACCTAATATTTGTTACAATATAAACAGTCTAAGAAAATTGTTTAATTTTTTTTAAACATAATTTGTTTCATAAATCATAATTAATAGCAAGGAGAAATATGGAGCCATTTTGAATGCAATAAATAAAAGATCAGGGTCTGACCTTGGTTATAGTCCTTCTGTTAGGACCATATTTAGCCAAAAATTTGTCCATGATATTATATGCGGTAAAGTGGCCCTGATCGGAAACACAGCTATGTCTAAATATTATACGCAAATTTTATTGGAGTACAGGGATGTCTTGAAAGTTAGTCCAAATAAATACTTAAATGGCTTTTTGTTTCACCTCGTATTCAAAGGCAATAAACATTATAAGCAAATGGTTTTCGGGTCAGTATTTCTCAAATTTTATTGGAGTACAGGGATGTCTTGAAAGTTAGTCCAAATAAATACTTAAATGGCTTTTTGTTTCACCTCGTATTCAAAGGCAATAAACATTATAAGCAAATGGTTTTCGGGTCAGTATTTCTCAGGAGAGAGAGAGAGAGAGTAATAAATTTTATTATTTACAGCTACAAACAATTAACTGAAACGGGTCTCAATATACACCACGATATGATCGATCGTATTGTCGTTCAATATTTTAGGTCAGAAAATAATGGCAAAACAACCGCTCAATCCTATGACAAGCCTTTGGTGAACGCGATTACATTGACTGAAATGTTTAGAAATATATGTTTTGTACTATTAATCGGATTTCTATTGTCTATATTTATGGCAATAATGGAGTTGTCATACAATTACGTGTCAAATATAGCTGTTATATACACGCGATTACATTGACTGAAATGTTTAGAAATATATGTTTTGTACTATTAATCGGATTTCTATTGTCTATATTTATGGCAATAATGGAGTTGTCATACAATTACGTGTCAAATATAGCTGTTATATACGCAATACACATGATTATCAGGAAAATTTAATATATTTAAAAAAACATACAATATCACTTATATTAGTGGGTGTGACATTTTATGTAATATTTTTTTATTAAAACTTCGGTTTAACTAATTTCCTTATATAAAATCATTATAAATCTATCACAATATGCTTGTTATATTGTTATAGTACTTGATATTATTGTATTTTTCATTATACCTGTAGTATAATATGATAGTTTATCATAGTAATTTAGAATGTTTGGAAATGTTATACAATATTTAAAAATGAGTAGTATCACTCGTAAGATCCCCAACCCCTGCGTACATACTTAATGAACGTCCCATTAATTGTTTGTAATGTATTATTATATTACCGTTATACAAACGTATTTCAAATTGTTTTTAAAATTTAAGTCAAACTATATATAAATGTAAACCTAATATATTCTACTGTATAGTATGAACCTGTATACACAAATATAATTTAAATAACAAATGAATCATCATTGAAAAAGCATTACATTCATAACAAAATTAGGGTGTATGCTCATTTACATAATAGAGTATAAATTACATTCATTTTGTTTCTAGCTACCTGCACGTTGCTAGGTGTATGAGTGTAATAATAACATGCTAAGTATTGCATTCAAAGTAGTGCAATAATTTATTTGCTATAAAAAGTGTTGTAAAAATATATAATTTAAAACTGTTTACTATAATTTATTAAATTATATTAAAATCCGGAAAATTATAATTTATTTGATAATGTCTTTGAATAACGAATTGAATGCCAAAAGGGATTCATTTGGGGACAGAATATGCGATGATTTGTGTGAAGTCCTGTTGAGTGGACTGTCCCTCGAAGACAAGATAAGACACGAATGTGTGTCCAAACAGTTCCAGAGGTGTGTCTATCGGAGACAATACATTCTGGACGCGCGGGACCTCTACTGTCGACCGGAGGACAAATGCCGCCGAAGGTATGGTATTCAATGTTATATTGTGCTTGCTTATTTTAACTCATATAACTCTAATATGTTACTTGAGATTAATATAAACACTATTTTATTAATCTATGGCTTAACCCCTTAAAGGTTTGTATCGTTTGTATAGCATTTAGGGTATAATTTATATGACAAATGTCATACAAGTGATACAAACTACGGGGGGTCAACATAATCATAATTGATAAAATAGTATTTGCCTAGATTCATAAATCATATATTAATAAATTGAATATTCTGTGCCAATCTTAACCATATAAGTAATAAATAATATTCTAATGAACATGCACAATTGCACCTAGGCCAGAATATTACGCTGGATTGACTGAACAGAATTTCGAGAAAACAATCAAAAATTGTCTCAACATTCACACAATTATTATGCCATACTATTACTCCACTGATAAAACACTGTATAACCGCTTAATCGAGTCGATCATCAAATACTGTCACCATTTGAGAGATGTCTCGATAGATACTGACATCTTGTCGGCTGAAACTGTGCGTAAATTTGGCGAAAGGTCTGCCAAAAGTGTCACAACTATTGGTGTCGACAGTAATCGTACGGCAGATCTCAAGCTATTGCCAAATGTTACGGCATTTCGCTTTAATTTGAATCTTTCAAAATCTTACAATCATTCCGTTGTGTTCCCTGATGAAATCCTGCGTTCAATACACAATATAACAAAATGTAAAATCAGATATAACTCTGATCATAAATCTCAATTGGATGAGTATATCGCTATCAATCGGAAGACATTAAACTTTCTGGACATAAGCACTGATGGTATGAATACCGAGGCTATGAGTCATATGTACAACCAGTTGTCACGTCTCAATCAGCTCCGGGAGTTCACTCAATACGACATGTCGTCCCACTTTGATGTCAACGACCAGACATTTGTCTATGAATTGCGACAAATGGGGCAAAAGTGTCCTAAACTGAGAAAACTATTCATTTATTGGCGATTAGGCCCTCAAGGGTTGGCCCATAAGTGGCTAATGTTTGGCGAAATAAAACATTTCCAAAGTTTGAGATCAATTGAAATCCTCATTAAATTCCAACACAAATGGGACCCAAATTTACAGCCGTTTCAGTCGACCATAACGTGCCGTACGTTCAGTCAATGCAAACAATTGACGCGTTTATCGTTGACTATAATTAGCAACGATTTCGAGATCAGGGATGAGTTTTTCGATGGTATAGACAAACATATGCCACGAATTAGGTACCTGTCCCTAGAGGTGGTTAGTCTAACGGTAGTATCGGTGGATGGCCTGAAAATGTTGCGAAAACTTCGAGATCTTAAACTCTATTCACGCCATGAGTTAAGCGATGAATGGTTTTATAGACTTCAAGACAATTGTCCGCAAATAAAGTCCGTGTGGTTTGAGGTG
Source organism: Oppiella nova (assembly GCA_905397405.1). Lineage (NCBI taxonomy): Eukaryota > Metazoa > Arthropoda > Arachnida > Sarcoptiformes > Oppiidae > Oppiella > Oppiella nova. Next base: position 11,591 of record CAJPVJ010002525.1, read on the forward strand.
AGGGAGAAAATCGATGGCAAATGGATTGTCAAATGCAACGACCCGGAGCTTTTCGATATATATGAGTTGGATGCAGACCTCAAGATATGGGGTCATTTTTACAGAAACGGAAATTCAAAAAAAAAGATTTTTTGAGTCCCCTTTAGCAAATAAAAATCAATCAAACAATTAAAATAACATTAATATTCATTTATTTATCAAAATAATTGTATATTGATATTAATAAAACATTTGTAAAACATTATAAAATATATAAAGCATAGATTAATATACATGGCTTCCTGGGCCCACTAATACCTTTTTGTAATTAATATGTAATTAAGTATCGTTAGTTTGGTCTTTAATATCTTCCGGAAAAAATAATTCCTTATGCTCGAGCCACGAAGTATATTTTGGTTTAGTTTTTGACAATTTTGGGGGTGGCTCACTGTATGTATCAGGCTTACTTGTGGTAACTGAGGGTTTGATTGTAGTTAGTTTATTTTCTATATAATTACGATGATATATTAAATATTAATGACATTAAAATAAAAAATAAGAATNACATAGTTACGATGATATATTAAATATTAATGACATTAAAATAAAAAATAAGAATATACCTGACAAACGATGTTTTGTTACCCAATTTTGTGAAATAGTATGAACATCTAAGTCCATTACAATTCACGAAAAAAATTGAAATTTAACATTTTTCAAAATATTTCTTAACGTTACAACAAATTTGAAACCTTAGTTACGTATTAAAATATAATTTATGCGTTTAAATATAATAAACATATTTATATGAGCATATTAATTCATGAAATTATTGCAGACATTATATAACCTTGGGTTTTATTCAAACTCATATTTCTATGCTTGTCGTCTTTTTATATTACTTTTACAATAAATATTTTTCGAATTGCATATGATCAAACACTTTAATCATATTACTCTAATTTAAATTGACATTTGCCCCTTTGCCACAAAACCTTTTTTTTGAATTTCCGTTTCTGTAAAAATGACCCCATATCTTGAGGTCTGGTTGGATGCCTATAAGCGTAGTATTTATTATGAGTTTTACATGCTTAGTAATGGTAGCAAGGTATTCCTTAGTGAACCAATAGCCAATTATCAGGTTATGATTAGGAATGCAAGAAAAATGGATAAAAAGTGGGTTTTTAAAAATGGGCTAAGTGTATCAATGTGATTCATACAAAACACATTCATTAATATAATCAGTTTTTGATTTTCAAAAATATTAATTCTTTATAATAATTTTATATGAATATTTGTTTA
>CAJPVJ010002527.1:0-12862 GCA_905397405.1 Oppiella nova
CACGAATCGGACGATACGAATCATCGTCTTTTCGATTGCAGTGCATATGACTCCCAAAGAGAGGATCTTAAAGTGGCCGTAATCAACGAGAACTTCAATTGGCCACCACCTCCCTGTGCTTTTATTTCATATAAATTGTTTGCTCATTTTATATTATTTTGTAAAAGTATATATTCTTAACTTTCCAGTATTGTTAATTATTTTTAATTGTTTTAAATATTTTATATGTTTTATTAATTTGTATTAGATAGCATCTCTTATGATACTTTTGTGGTATAAGGGGTGCGAATTTAATTTGATTAATAAAGATCAATTTTAAAATTTAAAAAAAATATGTTAAAAATTAATATTTTAACTAGGAAAAGTTGAAACCTATTTGTATGGTATATCAAAACTTTCGGGCAATAAATACGGTATCGATGGCTATAAAGTCGGTGATTGGGTTGGAATTGGTTGCAGTCATGAAATGGTCTGGGATTCATCAGTCCCAGAGCATGATGATAAAATTGACTCGGTCAACTTCTACAAGGACAATTTCCTATTCTTGAAATCATTTGGTCCCCAAAAGTGTGAGTTATAAAATAAATATTACTTTTTTGGTATTATGCTCAGGTTTATCAATGTTCACTATTAAGTGTACTTGTCCACTGTGATTTAAAATGTTAATAGTGCACATTGAATGTTCATTATTTTTTAAATATATAAACTTAAGGTTTACTAATACTGATACAGCTTGTATTCAATTCGAATAGAAATCTAATTAGAAAAACATTCTTTGACACAATTCCGTACTTATCTAACGACCCTCTATTAAATTTTAATAATTATATTTGGGTTACACTAACTTTGTAAAAAGATTTAATATCTTACTAGTTAAAGAATTGATACTAAAATGAGCTTTATCACTTTAGATCAACGTTTTCCCGTAAAAGGCATAGACTCGCAAGAAACTGAGGTGGGTCCATTGATGGACTATGTGGTCATAACTAATTACATCGTTGGTGCCAATAACGAAACAGCTGGTGGGTACAGCTGCCAAGTAGATTACCTTGATTATCACGGCAATCCTGGTAACCTAACTGCCGCTACAAAGGGACTGGAATTAAAATAATCTGCGCAAGGTGACAACGATTGACCCATCCATTTTATTAAGTTAAACTGAATTTTATTTCCAAATTAGATATAATTTAAATGCTTCCAAAAATTCAAAAATTGTATTTAAATAAACAAATAAATAAATAACGCATTTTTAAAATCTATTCGTGTTTACAATATAGTTAATTCTTTATTACGTATATAATATACTTATAATTAAGGCCTTACTTTTGAGTTATTTAACTATTTGCTGCGATAGCCAAGAACTTCATGAGATTAAGTATGAATTCGAGTCCATATGTTATATCATAATAATTACTGAAAAAATTAAAATTAAAAAAAATTATTTCATTTAACATTGATTTTATTATTTGATATTTATTTCTAAATTTCCTGATAATGATTTCTATTCAACTATATAAAAATATGACTTATTTCCCTCTAATAAAATTTTAATATTCTAAATAAAATATACATGTTTTAAAAATTATAATAATCAAGTTCACTATTTTTGACGTACGGTACAAATGGGCCTTAATAGCTAATTTTTTTTATAATTTATTAATATATTATATTGTTACTAATTTACAAATAAAAGTACACTACAATAATATGACTGACTGAGTTTCGAAGTATCCTAACTCTCAATTCAAGTCTACATTAGACTATGATTTAAGTTATATTATATTATAGACTAATACATTGTGAACTAAGTAATTAATAATTGACTCATGTTTAATGACTTTATAATAATACAGTCTGTATTTGAATTAATGAGTTAGCACACTTCAAGTCTCAGTCATACATATTACTTAAATCACTTATTTATAAAACATCATGAAGTATATCAAACTGCGTGCTTATCATAATATTATGCATACGAGTGAAAAATCACTACAAATTGATACTAGTGTTGAAAAATTTTCCCAATTAATATATAATTCGCTATATTTAGTTTTTAATTTATAAATTAGTAATAAAAAGTACTACAGTATACAAATAATTCATAATTTTATAAAGATACAATAAAAACTAGAGTTGTGAGTTACGAATTAATTTATAAAGGTTAATCAACACTAGTCTAACCATTTGGTACTTTTTTGTAATATGTAATAATTGGGCATGTGAATATCGTTGTGAATATATATTTTCGAGTGTATGGTGATAAAATAATTTATTTGGAAATTCAGGATTCATTTTAGGATGTTGCTACAAATTTTACAAACACTCCACAACATTTATCATTCATGATATATTGCACGTCAATAATAATAAATTTAATCCAATGAACTGGCACTGCTAGTAAGACAATGAAATATGAAAAAACTATATTATTGGATTAGCAGGTAGTTAGGTGCTTTCTATATTATGAGATAATACTATTGAATAAAAGTTATCACTGAATTGAATTAAATTATTGAAACCAAATCCTGAAAGTGCTGTCTGTGCCCAATGTACTGAACTTTTGTTAGTGTAACGTCATTTGTGTTATCAATACTAGACACATACAGTAGTAGGCTTACAATGATTACGAGTTAATCATATTGAACAACAATTCACACTAATTATTGTTAATTATTGCAAACAAAAGTTAAAAGTCCTGTTACACAAAGAACTCATACGATTACGATTTGGTATAAATATGAGCTGTCACATTGGATATTTTTCATAATTTAATATTGAATTAACAATTAGTTCAACAAAAATTCAATTTAAAACCTACAACATGAGTAAATTATATATAGCGTTAGCTATTGTTATAGTTGTCGTAGCACACGAAAGTTGCGCAAGTACGTATTATTTTTAATAAATATGTTTAATTTTTTATTAATTTGTCAAAAATTAATATTTTAACTAGGAAAAGTGGAAACTTACTTGTATGGTATATCAAGACTCTCGGGTAATAAGTATGGTATTTACGATGGCTATAAAGTTGGTGAATGGCTTGGAATTGGTTGCAATCACGAAATGGTCTGGGATCCTTCAGTCCCAGAGCACGATGATAAAATTGACTCGGTCAACTTCTACAAGGACAATTTCCTATTTTTGAAATCATTTGGTCCTCGAAAATGTGAGTTATGAAATAAAATAATAGCAATAATTTATAAATTTCGTACAACTGTATAATTAATAAGTCAATCTTTGATACAATTCTGTAGTTACGTACTTACTCAACTACCCACAATTAAATTGCTCTTAATAATTAATAATTATATTTTTGTTGCGCTCATTTTTTAAAAAAATGATTGATATCTATATAGTTAAAGAATTGCTATTAAAATGACCTTTATCACTTTAGATCAAAGTTTTCCCGTAAAAGGCGTAGACCCGCAAGAAACTGAGGTGGAACTATTCAGGGACTATGTGGTCATTACTTCCATCGTTGGTGCCAATAACGAAACCGCTGGAGGGTACAGTTGCCAGGTAGATTACATTGATTATCATGGTAATCCTGGTAACATCACTGCCGCTACAAAGCAACTGAAATTAAAATAATCTTTCCATGGTGACAACAATTGTCCTAATCAATTTTATTATAGGAAAATTAAATTTTATGTCCAAATTAAATATAATTTTAATATTTCAAGAAATTCAAAAATTGTATTTAAATTTAAATGAATAAATAACCCATTTTAAAAACTATATGTGTTGAAAATGTTATTAATTCTTCAATGTCTATATCATATATTATTAAAATTCATTATATTGATAATTTTGTATTTGAAATGTCTACATATTAACAATGTTACAAAATATTAAACAAGTATTGTTAAAAATATATTTAATTTTTATATTTTGTAACAACCAAAATATGTGAAACGTATGTTTAGATTTTATATAAAAGTATGTTTTATCATTATAATTGTTGATAAAATTAAAATTTAAGAAAATTTAATTTCATTAACGTAGATTTTATTTCTTAATTTTCATTTCTAAATATCGATAATGATTTCTATTCAAATAAATAAAAATAAAACTTATTTGCTTCCCGGAAAATATATTTATATTATAAAATATATTTGTTTCACAAATTAAAATAATTCAACTTATTTATTTTTAGTATCACAAATTGGGTCCTCATTAAGTGGATCTTTTTCAATTTATTAATATATTATATTGTTAATAATTTATAGAAAAACAAGAATCGGACAATAATATTACTTAAAACAATTATTTTTAAAAATATAATGTATATCAAATTGCTTTATTATACATACGAGTGCACAATCAATACGAAAAGATCAAGTTATAATGTGTAAACATTTTACAAATTAATTCATTTGTTGATACATTAATTTTTAGTTTATCAATTAGTATAAAAATAGTATATGAACTAAAGTTTATAATGATAAAATAAAAACCAGTGTTAAGAGTTAAGAATTAATTGATAAAAGTGTACTCCACTTTTTGCACTTTTTACACTGATTAGAACGCGTATGTGTTGGCACATTTTATCAATATCTGTTCATGTGAATTATATATCGTTAGGGATGCACGAGTTTATGGTGATACAACAATTTATTAACAAATTCAGGATTCATTTTAGGATATTGCTCCAATTTTAAAAACACTCCACAACATTTAAAATTCAAAATATAAGGCGTAACCCACGAAGTACGTACGCACGCCTAGGGGGAGGGGCCATGCAAAAGGGTATGTCCCCATGTTAAACTCCCATGAACGATGGTCGTGTAGGGGGAGGGGTCAATTGTTGACCAAAATTTTGCGTACATACTTTGTGAATGACCCCAAATGCAATTAAATGATAATCGCACTACAATGAGAAGCAAGATTTATAAGCAGACCATGAATAAATATTTGAAAACTACATTATTGAATTATTTTTATGTGAAATAGTTTACGAGTAGTACCACCTGATCATAATGAGGTTATTCACGGAAATCATTCTACAGTAGATTAGAATAATACGATAATGCTCAATTGCATAATTATATATAAATCATATCACCAACGTGTGTTATTTTATCTAAATATGATATAAACAAGTAGATACGTGGTTTGCACGCAGTATTACGTGAAAATCCTATTAAACAAAAGATATCCTAAGAATTGAATTCAATTATTTCTTCTTTAGACCCCAAATGCATGAAATCAAAGAGAGAAAGTCCTGTCCACAAAGTACCAATATCCTTTTCATTAGATATAAATATGAGCCTTTACAAATTTTACTGTTCATAATTTAATATTGAATTAACAATTAGTCTTACATAAATTCAATTAAACAACTTAAACAACTACAACATGAGTAAATTGTTTATAGCGTTAACTATTGTTATAGTTGTCGTAGCACACGAAAGTTGCGCAAGTATGTATTATATGCAATAAATCTATTTACGGTTTTTGATTTTTTATTAATATATTAAAAATTAATATTTGAACTAGGAAAAGTGGAAACCTACCTGTATGGTATATCACAACTTTCGGGTAATAAGTACGGTATCTACGATGGCTATAAAGTTGGTGAATGGCTTGGCATTGGTTGCAGTCATGAAATGGCTTGGGATTCTTCAGTCCCAGATCAATTTGATAAAATTGTCTTGGTTAACTTCTACAAGGACAATTTCCTATTCTTGAAATCATTTGGTCCCCGAAAATGTGAGTTATGAAACAAATATCAATAATTTATAAATTTCGGGTGACTGTTTAATACAAAGTCATTCTTTGATACAATTCTTTATTACGTACTAACTGAACGACACGCTATTAAATTGCTCTTAATAATTAGTAATTAAATAGTTGTTGCACTAATTTTGTAAAAATGATTGATATCTATATAGTTAAAGAATTGTTAATAAAATGACCTTTATCACTTTAGATGAACGCTTTCCCGTAAAAGGCATAGACTCGCAAGAAACTGAGGTGGGTCTATTGATGGACTATGTGGTCATTACTAATTACATCGTTGGTGCCAATAACGAAACTGCTGGAGGGTATAGTTGCCAAGTAGATTACATTGATTATTATGGTAATCCTGGTAACATCACTTCCGCTACAAAGCAACTGAAATTAAAATAATCTATGCATGGTTACTACAATTGACGTATTCAATTTTATTATAGGAAAATTAAATTTTATGTCCAAATTAAATATAATTTTAATATTTCAAGAAATTCAAAATTTGTATTTAGATTTAAATGAATAAATAAAGCATTTTAAAAACTATCTGTGTTAAAAATATAGTTAGTAGTTTAATGTGTATATCATATATTTATAAAATTTATTATATAATTAATTATTTTTTATTTAAAATGTCCAAAAATAGATAATGTAACAAAATATAACACAAGTACTATTATTAAAAACATTTTTAATTTTAATATTTTGTAACACGTAAAATGTGTGCAATTTATGTTTAGATTTTGAAAATAGGTTTTATTATATTGATTACTACAATTAATTAAAAAGTGTTCCAGTACCAATTATATTATTTCAAACTCAGAATGATTAAGTTTGTTTTGAAAGTTATATATTTTAATGTTATAATGTTAATTCATTTAAAAATTTGTAATTATATTAAATTAATTATAATTATTTTTGTAATTCATAGTTAAAATAAATTTTTAATTAATAAAAAAATTCTTATATTTATTTATACATCTAATTTGCAGCAATTTGTTTTGAAAAATACAAATATTAATTTTTAAATATATAAATATACTCTAAATTAGTCACATGTTTACGCGATTATAATATTGATTTCAAACCAAACACTTTGCGGTATATGTGTTTAAAAAATTAATATAAAACAATTAACACTTTAATAAAGTTAAAATTTATTTGGGTTACAATTAATCTATTAGTATATTACTTTATAGCAAGGTGACTTATATAATCCAAACGGCTGTTATAGTGTAAGCAACCATATATAAAAATTATCTATACTAATTAATGCACACAATGCTACAAATGTCACAATTACGCCACAACCTGCATACATTACCAGTGTAATAATTCTGTGTAATAGACAAGATTTTAAATATTTACGCTTAAATCTCTTAATTATTTACAAAAGCCTTGCCGGAGGATTAACCGTTTAAGACCAGGATATAAATTATGATAGATGCATAGAATGTGTGATACAAAAATTTATTTCCAAATTCAGGATTCATTTTAGGATGCTGCTACCAATTTTAAAAACACTCCACAACATTTATCATTCATGATATATTGCACGTAAATAATAATAAATCTAATCCGATATACGGACACTGCTATTAAGGCAATGAAAAAACTATATTATTGGATTAGCAGGTAGTTGGGTGGATAGCTTTCTATATTATGAGATAATACTATTGAATAAAAGTTATCACTGAATTGAATTGAATTATTGAAATCAAATCCTGAAAGTCCTGTGCCCAATGTACTGAACTTATGTTAGTGTTAACTCCTGTTACGTCATTTGTGTTATCAATACTAGACACATACAGTAGTAGGCTTACAATGATTACGAGTTAATCATATTGAACAACAATTCACACTAATTATTGTTAATTATTGCAAACAAAAGTTAAAAGTCCTGTTACACAAAGTACTCATATGATTGCGATTTGGAATAAATATGAGCTGTCACATTGGATATTTTTCATAATTTAATATTTACTTAACAATTTGTCCAACACAAATTAAATTTAAAACCTACAACATGAGTAAATTATATATAGCGTTAGCTATTATAGTTGTCGTAGCATGCGAAAGTAACGCAAGTAAGTATCACACTCATTAAATATACTTACAGTTTGTTGGTAATATATTAATAATTAATATTTTAATCAGGACTGGTTGAAACCTATTTGTACGGCATTTCAAAACTTTCGGCCAATAAATACGGTATCGATGTTTGCGATGGTTATAAAGCTGGTGATTGGCTTGGCATTGGTTGCATTCACCAGGTTTATGAGTCATCATTCCCAGGGCATAATGATAAAATTGAATCGGTCGACTTCTTCAAGGATAATTTCCTATTCTTGAAATCATTTGGTCCCCAAAAGTGTGAGTTATGAAATAAATATTACTTTTTGGTATTATACTGTTTAAATATTTAACCACTTACGTACATATTGAACGACCGTCTATTAAATTGCTCTTAATATTTAGTAATTATATTTTTGTTACACTAATTTTGTGGAGAGGATTAATATCTTAATTGTTAAAAACATTTTTTCCAAAATGACCTTTATCACTTTAGATGAACGCTATCCCGTAAAAGGCATAGACGCGCAAGAAACTGAGGTGGGTCCTTTGATGGACTATGTGGTCATAACTAATTACATCGCTGGTGCCACTAACGAATCAGCTGGAGGGTATAGCTGCCAAGTAAATTATATTGATTATCATGGTAATCCCGGTAACATGACTTCCGCTACAAAGCAACTTAAATTAAAATAATCTGCGCAAGGTGACAACAATTGACACATTCAATTTTATTAACGAAAATTACATTTTATTTCAAAATTATATGTGATGTTCCTAAAAATTCAAAATAAATCAAATTTAAATAAATAAATACCGCATTTTAAAAATTATTCATGTCATGAATTATTATTAAAGTTTGATCTTGATAATTTAAGTTTAAAATTTAAATATTGTTAATTCTGCATTAAATTTATCAAATATTTAATGGTATAAATATATTATATATTTCAGAATTATTTTGTTGTAGAAACTCTTGAAAATTAAAAAATTTTACAAAATATAAAACAAGTTTTTTAAATATTAAAAATTGATATTTTCTAATACGGAAAATGTGTTTAACTTTTGATTAAATTTTAAAAATATGTTTTATCATATTATTACTACAAAAATAAAATATAATATATTTCCACATGTTTTTGCGTTAAATTGTAAATTCATTATTTTTAATTACAAAATATTACCTATTACACTGCAAACAAAACTGATTTTACTATTCATTTTAATCGTGCTATTATTTACTAACGTTCAATATAACATGTTACATCGAAAAATAGTCACAATCACTAAAACTGTACCAGTACCAATTTTCTTATATAAAACTCAAAACGACCAAGAATGTTTTGAAAATTATATAACTAGTCCAGAATGGAAAACAATACTAACAAATATAATTTATTTAATTATGGTAGTTCCAATATTTATCCGAAATGCAAATAATGTACGAGTTATCTTATTACTGCAACGTTGATTATACAGTATATCTTGATTGTTAATTTATGTGAAATTTATTTATGATATGAAATTACTTATAATAATTATTGAATTTCATTGTTAAAATAAAAAATATTTTTTAAATGATTAATAGCAAAATTCTTATATTTATTTATAAATCTAGTTTATAACAATTTATAAAAATTCAAACATTATTATTTTCAATATATGTAATATTAATATTTTCAAAGTTATTCACATTGTTTTTGTTAACTATAATATATAATATTAATATCAAACCAATCCCTCGTTTTGCGGCGTACTTGCGACACAATGTTTGGCTACTATTGCGGCCACAAAACAGTCTCCGATAACATTAGTCGCGGTTCGCAATCGACTCCTAAATCAGAAATTTGTTTTAAAAACATATTAAAACATTTAATTTTCATATTATTAATATCTAATCTTATAATCATATAATCTTATAATAATAATCAATATGTTTATTATGTTACTATAAGCTTTACATAAGCATGTTGACTTACATAATCCAATCGGCTGTTGTTGTGTAAGCAAGCACATCTAATGGATTTTCTATACCAATTGATGCACAAAATGCTACAAATGTCACGATTACGGCGCCACCTGACGATATGGCAGGTATGGCTACGGACATCACCAGTGTCATTATTCTGTGTAGTAGTCCATATTTAAATAATTTTACTAGTAGACTTAATTTATTACAAATTTAATAAAATATCCTAAATTATACATACGTTAAAATAAACATATGCTGTAAACCAACATCCATGCCATGCATTTGTGCCACAAATAGGATAACCATCGGGTAGTACAGTGCGAACCCATTCATGTGGACATTCATACCCAGGGGTAACACAAAACGAGTTATACTTTCGGGTAGTTTTACATTCTTTTCCATTGAGTCTATGGTCACCGGTAGGGTAATCGCACTGTTATGTAAACATGTACAGTATTAGTATTATATTTATGAAAATATATTGTTTATATATATTACCTTGATGCGGTACCCAGTGCCAGTATAATAGCCGGGCTAATTTTCTTATAAAATGTAAACGGATTTTTACGAACCACAAATAAATATACACCGGCATGTACCACAAATAGCATAATTACAAAACCAGCAAGGGCAGTTACAAAGAACCATAGTAATTGTGATATTAGTCGTTTTGGGAAACGGAGTTGTATGCCACCTAGGACCATCCAGTATACAATCGCCATTGGGAATGCCCTGATACAAAATTATTTAAACAATTATAAAGCTACAATATTAAATTTATGAATGACCTACTTCATTAATATGTTGATAACTTGCATGATAATCAAATTAGTCTCATTCAAAAACTGCTTTGTGCCAGGTACTTTATCATCCAATAATAATGTGGCTACTCCAAGTATAATACCAAATACGCACATGCCAATAAAATTAGTTTGAAATGTGTGCTGGGTAACTTTTTTAAAACCGAGCGTTTTATTTAAGGGGTCAATAGGTTCAAGTCCGGTGTAATAATCATGGCACCCACCACGTTATCAGGGAACATGTTACTAAGCACAATAAAATAGTTAAGTTAAATAAATTACTAGTTCAGTTCTCTGATTAATAACTTACATGATAAAATCAAACAGGGTATCCTCTTTGCTAACTGTCCCCTGAGCTGCCAAATAGGGGTTATATCTGTAAACGGACTGATTTTTCCAGATCTCCAAGTCCTCAGCCGATTGTACGCCGGGTCTCACCATAAACATAAGCCCCGACCCCAACATTGGCGCCAAACATGAATATATAGCAAATAGTGTGAAGGTCCATTTTAGTATTTTCTTATTTTCGCTAGATTTTGCCGAGCTAATACCTTGATGAAAGTGTATTTTTAATTTCAGTATAATAGTTTTATGATTGTATTAAATTAACATTAATTTGTATACGTTTAACATTTATTTGAATAAGGTGGCATAATTAACAAAAATAAGCTGGGCTCATTTAATAGACTTACTAGTAGCTAATGAGGTGACAATCATAGGCACCACAATTAGCGAGAATATGCGAACTACTAGTGTGCCCGGAAGGGACAGGTATTTCATAAACATCTCGTTTTTAATTTGCGGGTAATATGTCTTCAATAAAAATCCGCAAACCATAGCTGATATACATAATGTACTGTAGGCTATACGGTCTTTATTATTGATTATCCAGGTCTGTTAATAAATATAAATTTTTATTATTATTATACAATAAACAGAATAAAATTAATGAGATACTTACTTTAATTTTTTCAAACATAATAATTTATTAAAATACAGTAGCACGGTATTATGTTTTAAATTATTTATAAATTTTTTACAATTTATTAAAACTGTAGACAAAAAATCAAATTTTTAAAATGTAATTGATTTATGTTTTATATAAATATTTTTACAAATTTTTTTGAAAACAAATTCAGTTCAAAACATTTAACAGGAATTTAGGAAATTTCTTAATTTTTTAACAACTCGTGAAATAGTGTTATAATTATCAATATAAAGTAAAATATTTTAAACTATGTTTTAGTTAGGTTTACGTCAACTATGATTTAAATCTAATCAAAATTATTAGATTAAAGTAAGTAAATAAATTTATTTTAATATAATCAATTAAATATTTCTTTTAGTACAATACGTTCAATATTTAAATTAATTGATAAAGTAAATTGAAACTTTATAAACTTTCTACACCATTAACCGGATTATTTGATTATAGTATGCTATTCAATTTAATAATATAAATCTAGTGACATATTAAATAACCTTGAATTCACTAACTTGATTATCATAATTGATTAATAAATTTTAATTTATATTTTATCTCTACTTTCAAAACATTTTTCTACAATCCACTATTAAATAATATTTGACTTTGAGTTATCAAGGTTAATGGTGCAGTAAATTAATATTCTATGAATAGCCATGTAATTTAACGGCTTTAAATTAATGGGCATTATTAAATTGAAAGCATTTATTTTTAAAATTATTCTAGACTACTATTTATTACATTTTACATTATTATTATTAAAAACATATTCAAATTGATCATCAACGTGCATAAAAGGGTTATGTATTTTTCAATTCAAACTATATACCGAACATAATCATTGCATTTATAGTATCTAATATAGTTTATTATTTTGAGAAATGCCACGATTATGTTATGTATACAGTTTGCATTAAAAATAAATAATTATTAATAACTAAAACAACTTGTATTATATTTTAAAATCAAATGGATCCGGTATTTGTATGTACTCAAATCCTGACTACAGTTTACAGTGTTGTTGTCAGTTTACAGTTTACACTATCTGTTCAAAAATCATTGCACTTTATTGTGGAGATCCTTTCAGATAATAAACACAATATTTGTAACCTATATAATACCTTCTAGGTCACAATCATATCGCTCAATTGAGTACATATGATTAAAGGAGCTATATCTAATAATGAGCATGTGGTTCATAAAATTCTATGAAATAATAAATACAATACACATTGTCATAAAAAGTGCCAATATAAGTGGCGAGATTAATGGTACATTTTAATGATAAATGCTAAAAAT
>CAJPVJ010002528.1:0-12862 GCA_905397405.1 Oppiella nova
TGGCCCAAAGGGTTGACTCACTTATCGCTACACTTATGGCACAATCACTACAATCTGTTCCGACATTTGGAGACAAATCTACAGAAACTGCAAATCCTTCACATCTCTGACAAGAATAGTGTTATAACCAGTGTTTCATTGGATCGCTTCTCAAGACTACCTAAACTACAGGAACTGGTCATCACTGGCACTGATGGCGGACAACTGGATGAGAATGTGGTCAAGAAGTTTGCACGGAATACCCGAAAGTTGCGATCAATTTGGATCAGTAAGACTAAGACCTATAAGCCTCCGGACGTATTACTTCATTTCAATGCCAACCGGATCCACGAATTGAGACAATGATTGTCTGGTTATATGTGAACCACTATTACGTGTCTATGAGTCCACTAATTATCACATAATCTCTGATCAAAACTCTAATCCATTTAATCATTACCTGTAATACTATGTTATCTTAATTTTTAGTTATAAATTATAACATATCATTTAAATTCAAAAACCCATTAATATTTTATTTCAAATAACTTTAACTTTTGTATTTAGAAATGATTGAAATTCTTATAATTTATAAAAACTAATGAAAATGTGATTCAAATGTTTGAATATCCCTATAATTATAATGCTTTCTATTTAATTGTATTCATAAATACATTACTATTTGTTTTACTTTTAGATTACTTTAACTTTTTGTATTGAGTATAAAATGTTATAAAACTCATTAAGAACTTTAAATTTCCATTTAAATAAATATTAAAACAAATATCACTTATAATAAAATTAAAATACTATATCAAATATAATTACAATTAAAAAATATTAATACACTTAAAATCAATCGAAAAGTTTGACATAAACTCTAATAGTATTGTCACTGAATGGCAGCACTTGTTATGCAAACCATGTGTTCATTGAATGCATTATTTTGAAAATCAAACACTTTTTGCACCAAAACTAAACAAACCAAACATTCATTCATTGATTATTGCCTTAAGAGTGGACACAAAGTATCACTCATTGGATCCCAAGAATGGATATTCACGCGACACAAGACGTGACACAATATGTGGCTCAAGAGGACACTCAACAGGTATTCATAGATATTGTAATAATAATGTAATCATTAGTTTCAATCAAATCTTTGTTTCAAATAATTGTCTCAATAATAGCCGCAAATGTCAGCCAAAGACTCTTTGGATCGATTCGGTGATGATTTGTGTGAAGACATACTTTCTTACCTCACACTCAAAGACCGGTTCCGATGTGAATGTGTGTCCAAACAGTGGCAGCGATTGGTTTACACGACTGTCCGCAACATCACTATCACAAGAGAACTGATGGCACGAAATAAACCCCAAAGTGATGGCTATTTCTACGACAAAACGATGTCCGCACTCATGAAGAAGTGCCCAAACATTGTGTCCATTGATTGCCGACAACTCTATAACGACAGACACGGAAGACGTATACTCGAGACCATAGCTGAGTTGAGAGACAATTGTCGACATTTACAGGGAATTGATGGCTATTTCTTGCGCTTCGACAACGATTTCGTGGTCTATCTGTTCCGTACGTTCGGCCGAATGATCACTGAATTGGTTCTCAATGGTTACCAAAGTAGGCGAGAAGTGCTCCGATTGTGTCCAAACATATGGTCACTGAATGTCGACGACTTGTCGCACGTGTTCACCGAATCGGGCGCTGAGTTGTTGGCGAAGAACTTAAAGCACTTCCAGTTCTCGTTTGACATCGATTTCGATATCTCTATGTTTGATATATTTTTGGCGTACAATCAGTCGCTTATCTCTGTCAGTCAGAGGTATACCCAAAGACATTATCAACGAATTCCTGACACGAGTCCCACATTTACCACAATTGCGTGAATTGTCGCTTAAAACTGATGTCGTAATTGAGTCTCCAATCGGTAATAGATTGCGTGAAATCGGCAGAAAGTGTTCGAAACTCAAGAGTTTTAAACTCGAAATGAGTTCACAAACACCACAACTGAATGTCTATGTCTTGAGAGCCATACCACTTATGCGACGACTGAAGCGATTGGATCTAAAACTACAGATAATCGATAACACGATGACCACTGATTGGCACGCATTTGATTGCGTGAGTGATTGGCCCAAAGGGTTGACTCACTTATGCCTAGATTTATGGCACATTCACTTCAAACTGTTCCGACAATTGGAGACTAATCTCCGTAAACTGCAAAGTCTTGGCATAACTACCGGTAATACACGGATACATCCCGAGGACACATTGGACCGCATCTCAGGTCTACCGAAACTACAAGATCTGGTCATCCGAAGCCCCGTTAGGCTACAACTGGACGATGAGGTGGTGATGCGGTTCGCGATGTATAGCAGTCCTAAGTTGAGGTCAGTTACCATCTGCGAGACCAATGATTTCGACGGTTATAAAAATATTTGGTATGATTTCGATGGCAAACTGATCCATGAATTGAAACAATATTTGTCGGCTTATATGTGAACCACTATTACGTGTCTATGAGTCCTATAATACACACATAATCTCTGTCTAACTCTTGTATTATTCATTGCTTTAAATGTTTTGTCATTTCATTATAAATTCATTTCTAATTATAATAATTCCCTTTTAATTAAACGCCATTTTAATCAATTGTTTTTATAAACACGTTACAAACTTTGTATTTTTCTATTTCATTTGATTTTGTTTTTTTTATAAATTACTTTGAATTTGAATAAAGATTTATAAAATAACTTTAAATACCTTGACAACTGATAAACTTTAGGAAACTAAAAAGTTTTTACTAAAAACACATTGTATTCTATGAATAACTAATCCCAGGAAACCTCATTCACTACACTATCACCAGATGGTCACAGATATAGTGATAATAATCATGAGTTTTAATTAAATTTTTGTTTAATTCTTAACAATAGTCACAAACTTATGGAAAAGACCCTTTGGACCGATTCGGTGATGATATGTGTGAACACATACACTCATACCTCACACTCTCAGACCGGTTCCGATGTGAATGTGTGTCCAAACAGTGGCAGCGATTGATATACACGACTGTCCGGCACATCACTATTGACAAGAAATTAATGACACAAAATCGAAAACTTTTCGGTGATTGTCTTCGACATAACAATCGCCGCCATTATCAAGAAGTGTCCAAACATTGAGTCCATAGACTGCGGGTATCTCTATAAAGACAGTCACAGCCGACGTATTCCGGAGACAATATATGCGTTGAGAGATAATTGTCGACATTTGCGGCGAATTAATGGCGATATCTTCCACTTCTTTGATATCGTAAACCATTGGTACCATAGGTTCGGTCCAATGGTCACCGAATTGTGTCTCAGATTTCAAGAATATGAACGCGAAGTGATCCGATTGTGTCCACAGTTGTGTCGACTAAAAGTCAACCACTTGTCCCACGCCTTCACCAAATCGGTGGACAAACAGCTGTTGGCGAAGAACTTACGGCACATTGAGTTTGATTTGAGCACCGATTTCGATATCTCTATGTTTGACACATTTGTGGCACACAATCAGTCGCTTATGTCTCTGTCGGTCAGATGTATACCGAAAGGTATTGTAAACCAATTCCTGACGCGAATCACACATTTGCCACAATTGCATGATTTATCGCTTGCAATCTATGGATGTCTTGACAATGAGTACCCAATCGGTGATAATTTGCGTGAAATCGGTATAAAGTGTCCGAAACTCAAGAGATTTCGACTCGAGATGTGTTCACAAACACAACAACTGAATGTCGATGTCTTGAATGCCATACCAGTTATGCGACGATTGAAGCGATTGGACCTAAAACTAGATATACATAAAATCGATTGGTTTGTGATCACCGATTGGCACGCATTTGAATCAGTGAGTGATTGGCCCAAAGGGTTGACTCACTTATCATTAGACTTATGGCTCATTGATAATAAACTGTTTCAACAAATTGGGACAAATCTCCAGAAACTGCAAATCATTCGCATCTCTGACCCGAAAAGTGTTGTAAACTATGGTTCATTGGATCGCATCTCAAGACTACCAAAACTGCAGGAACTGGTCATACGAGACACTCGTGGAAAACAATTGGACGATAAAGATATGGAAATGTTTGCGAGGAATAGTAGTCCAAAGTTGAGATCCATTACCATCAGTACGGGTCTGAAGTTTTATTGCGGAAATGTTTTCATGCAATTCAGTGACAAACTGATCCATGAATTGAGACAATGATTGTCGACTTATATGTGAACCACTAATACACACATAATTTCAGTCTAATTCTCGTAAATGTTTTATCATTTCATTAGTATAACCGATAATTTATAATTACAAATGTTTTTTGTATTTATTTGTATTAATTAACAAATAATTATTATTTTTGCTTTAATTCTAAACAACCTTTGGTTTTGTATTGAGTTTTAAATTTAATTCAATGTATAATAAAACCCAAAACTAAGTAATGCACATAATTTAACTGTAAATATAAATTTAAAGCATATCTTATTCAATATCTACAGTATAAGTGAATATAAAGTTAACTAATTGTCAACAAAATTAAATCAAAAAAAGTTTCAAACTTTACAAACAGTTATCAAAACGTAATTTATTTTCTCATTCAAATGCTTTCAATGTTTTCGTTTTGAAATTATGACTTATTTTGTGAACAATTGATACATCTTTTGATTGCAATTAACACTCAATTATCACTCATTGGATCCCAACAATGGATAATCAGGAAGAGGTGGTTCACGACAATCAAATGGTAACCGCTTTAGAGATTTATTGATAATAATCGTCAGTTTTAATCAAACCTTACGTTTAATGTCTTAATTATAGCCACAAATGTATGCAAAAGACTCTTTGGACCGATTCGGTGATGATATGTGTGAACACATACTCTCTTACCTCACACTCGAAGACCGGATCNAATTATAGCCACAAATGTATGCAAAAGACTCTTTGGACCGATTCGGTGATGATATGTGTGAACACATACTCTCTTACCTCACACTCGAAGACCGGATCCGATGTGAATGTGTGTCCAAACAGTGGCAACGATTGGTGTACAGCAATGTCCGGCACATCACTATCACTGCGAACCTGATGTCACGACACGAAAGCGACGGCTATTTCTACGACAAGAAGATCGTCGCCATTATGAAGAAGTGCCCAAACATTGAGTCCATTGACTGCCGTCCCGTCTGGAACTGTCGTATCGTCGAGACTATCATTGAATTGCGAGACAATTGGCGGCGTTTGCGACGACTTGACTGCCATTTCTTGGCGTTCGGCGCAGATATCGTCGACTATTGGTTCCGAGCGATCGGTTCAATGGTCACCGAATTGGATCTCAAGGGACGCACAGACTCGCGACGATTGTTATCATTGTGTCCGCAATTGTTGCGCTTAACTGTCGACTCCCTGTCCCACGTGTTCACCGAATCGGTGGACAAACAGCTGTTGGCGAAGAACTTACGACACTTCGGATTCGCGTTACGCTTAGACACCGATTTCGATGTCTCAATGTTTGACACATTTGTGGCACACAATCAGTCGCTGAGGTCTCTGTCGCTCACAATAATCCCGAATAACATTATCACTGAATTCGTGACACGAGTCACACGTTTACCACAATTGCGTGAACTTAAGCTCAAAACAGAGGTTAACACCGAGTACTCAATCAGTGATTGTTTGCGTCAAATCGCCATAAAGTGTCCGAAACTCAAGAAACTTGGTCTCGAAGTCATTTATACCACACAAACACCACAACTGAGTGTCGATGTCTTGAATGCCATACCAGTTATGAAGCGATTGAAGCGATTGGACTTAAATCTGAATACTTTCCGGAGAATAGATTGGCTCGCATTTAATGGTATGAATGAATGGCCCAAAGGGTTCACTCACTTATCGCTGCACTTATGGCTCAATCAATACAATCTGTTTCAACAAATTGAGACAAATCTGCGAAAACTGCAAAGTCTTCAGATCTTTAGCGCGAAAAGTGTTGTAAACAGCGATCCATTGGATCACATCTCAAGACTACCGGAACTACAGGAACTGGTCATTGAATGCCTCAAAGGGATACATCTTAACGAAGAAGCCATTAAAGAGTTTGAGAGCAACTGTAGTCCAAAGTTGCGATCAATTAAGATAATCAAAATGGAGAATGAACTCAATTTGACTGAATTGCTTCAAAATAAATCATTTCTATTCAGATCCATGAATTGAGACAATTATTGTCGACTATATGTGAACCACTATTACCTGTCTATGAGTCCTATAATACACATAATCTCTGTCTTATTCTCGTAAATGTTTTATCATTTTATTATTTTTATTAATACTGTTTTTGTATTGATTTGTATTGAATTTATTAACAATTAATTATTATTACTTTGCTTTAATTCTAAATAGCCTATGGTTTTGTGTTGAGATTTAAATTCAATTCAATTTATAATAAAAGCCATACAATACACATAATTTGACTGTAAATATCTCTCAAATAATCATTTTGTTTAACTATTTAGTATAACCGATAATATTATGATTGCATTTATTTTCTATTCATTGCTATTATGAACACAATTCACAATTATTTTTGCTTGATTTCATAATAACTTGGATTTTGTATTGAGATTTAAATTTAATTCAATGTTTGTAAACTAACTATCAATAAAACCATACAAATATATTGACTCGCATTTAGTAACTAATTTACAATACCAAGATCAGTTTAATAAATGAAATTAATTATCAAAACTAAAAGTTTGAAACTTTTCAATGCAGTGATGAAAACGTAATCTATTTTGGACTCAAAATCTTCACATCTCTGACACGAATAGTGTTATAAATAGCGTATCATTGGATATCATCTCAAGTCTACCTAAACTACAGGAGTTGTTAATTAGAGACACTGATGAAAAACAACTGAAAGAAAAGGCGGTGAAAACGTTGGTGAGGAATAGTAGTCCGGAGTTGACATCAATTAAAGTTTCTAAAAGTAATACATGTTTTCCATATTTTCTTTCACTTCATTTCGATGGCAAACGGATCCATGAATTGAGACAATGATTGGCGCCTTAAGTGAACCACTATTTTGTCTAATAATCTGTAATCCCTGGCACTCAACCCATACTTAATTATTATTTAATTTCTAATTACAGTTCATTTTTACTCTATTTTTCAAATTTTCAAGCTTTAAATTTTCAAAACTGAGTAATATTAGGATTTAATCTTAATCCAATTTGTAATACATTTAATCGCATTAAATAACATTTAGTATTACTACTGGTATTTAACCTGGTCAATACTGTATAATAAAACATTCAAATTAATTATAAATTAGTTTAAAAAGTGATTTAATTTAAACTTTTTGTCATAAACTCTCAAATATTGTCACTGAATGGCAGCACTTGTTATGCAAACCATGTGTTCATTACATCATTGAAAATGATCTCATACTTTGCACCAAAACTATAGACAAAATCATTTGATTTAGTACAGTATTTAAATACTAATTAAATACTAATTATTAAATACTCTAAAATTAACTAAAAATTAAGTAAGTCTTATGTGGACAGGGATTATAAATTAGAATTAAAACACCCGTTATTTTCAATATAATTTAAAATATCATTTTATTTTCTCATAGCTATTGAACACACGATTCCGAGTAATGGAAAGGGAAATGGATGTCAAACTTCAAACAACTGTAGGCCTAATATCTGTTGATTTTGGCACACATTGAGGGCCAGTGTCTGGATGTGTCGTACGATTGTCACCAAATGTCTGTCCAATAGTTGTGTCCGAAAGCCAAACATCGATAGGAAGTACAGGAGTTGTGGCGATAGGACACGGATTGTCACGACTGCCGTATATTCTGTACAAAAATTCTATCATTAAATGTATGAATGCCTACAGAATCGGGAATTTGTGTCCACAAGAAATAGTGGATAGAATTTAGTGGTCAATATTAGTTGAGATAATTTTGAGTGAATTTATAAAATAATTTTGTTTGAGATTTAATGAAACAATTTTGAGTTAAATATTTGAATTTAGTTTTTCTATAACAATTCAAACGTGAATTAAATCTCGTTTGAAATGCATGTTGTTTTGTGAATTAATTGCATTTTATTAAAGTAAAATATTTGTTTATAAGGACTAATAATTAACCTAGTTAATACTGTATAATAAAACTTCAATAAAGTATAATTTAGTTTATAAAGTATTTTAAACTCTAATAGTATTGTCACTGAATGGCAGCACTTGTTATTACTGACACGAGTCACACGATTACCGCAATTACGGGAACTAACGCTCGAGTTCTACGTGAAAACAGATCCCATGGAGTACTCGATCGGCAATTATTTGCGTGAAATCGGCATAAAGTGTCCGAAACTAAGAATTTAATCTCAAATTACGTTCAGAAACACCGCAACTGAATGTCGATGTCTTGAATGCCATACCATTTATGCCGCGATTGAAACGATTGGATCTAAAACTGCTTATAGAGGACGTCGACACACCGGTGGACACCGATTGTCACGCATTTGATTCACTGAGTGTTTGGCCCAAAGGGTTGACTCACTTATCGCTTGATTTATGGCTCATTCACTACAAATTGTTTCAACAAATTGAGACAAATTTGCGAAAATTGCAGACTTCACATCACTGACAAGAATAGTGTTATAAACTGTGTTTCATTGTATCGCATCTCAAGACTACCCAAACTTCAGGAACTGTTCATCAGAAGCACTGATGGCAAACAATTGGACGAAAAGGTAGTGAAGAGGTTCGCGAGTAATAAATAGTAGTCCGAAGTTGAGGTCAATTATCATTAGTAAGAATAGCACACAATGGAAGTCTGAGTCCGACAAACATTTCATTCATTTCGATGGCAAACGTATCCATGAATTGAGACAATGATTGTCGGCTTATATGTGAACCACTATTACGTGTCTTATCACTACAATAATCTACACTTAATCTTACGGATTAACAATTACCATAATTTCATTTCATTATTCATGAACTGACTGTCAGTTCCCGTTACTTGTATTCGTAATCCCAATTCATTACGAACTTTTGTATTGAGATCTAAAAGTAATGAAATAAAAGACTTATTCCGGTATTATTACTGCATTTATTTAATAACATTTTTATTACTATGTTTATTAATTAATTAAAATAATAAAACAAACTTTTTTATATGTTTAATCTGTTCATGGTAACTTTAATTGTAAACATTTTAATGCTTAACTTTTAATAAAAACTTTTGCAAACAGTTATAACAAACGTATTGTATGTTTAGTGAAATCATTTGAACTTTTATTGAGCGCTAAAAACATGTGTTTTTGTTATGGTTTGCAAATAAACACTCATTTTGTGTACAATTGATATAACTTTTGATTGCATTTAACACTCAATCAAAGTGTAAGTCATTTGAAATGATTAAACATTTATAATAAAACATACATTTAATTGTCATTTTAATTACAGATAAGACATAAACAATCAAAACATTCACTCATTCATTACTCGCCCATAGAGTGGACACAAACTATCACTACAACTGATCCCAAGAATGGATAATCAGAAGAAACCTAAACTCACGAAGAATGCGGAGACAGAGACACAGACTGAGGATGTGATCATTATATATAAACACAAACACAAAGTGACTGAAGATGTGGTCCAAGAGGACAGTCAACAGGTATTCACTGTTTTGGTGATAATAAACACGAGTTTTAATCAAAACTTGTATTTTATGTCTCAATAATAGTCACAAATGTATGCCAAAGACTCGATGGACCGATTCGGTGATGATTTGTGTGAATACATACTCTCTTACCTCACACTCTCAGACCGGTTCCGATGTGAATGTGTGTCCAAACAATGGCGGCGATTGATATACACGACTGTCCGGGAACTGTGCTGCAGAAGTGATATGCCACTCGAACTGATCCGGTACTACTACCACACCCGTGGCACCAATTTACGCATCTTATTGATGACCACAATCACTAAGAAGTGCAAAAACATTGAGTCCATTGACATCGAGAACATGATATACGATGAGAGCGATCGTCGAGCGCTGCAAACCATCGATGACTTGCGGTGCCATCGCTTAAGACATTTGCGGCTAATTAAGTGCAGTTTGTTTGAGAGCAACACATTCGCCGACTATTTCTACCGTACGTTCGGCCCATTGGTCACCGAAATGGATCTGTTGTACGACAGCTGGCGATCAAACATACCGTTGTGTCCGCAGTTGTGTCACCTAAAGACCCTCGACTTCTCCTACGTGTTCGCCGAACCGGACAACGAGTTGTTGGCGAAGAACTTGCGGCACTTCGACACCTATTTCGGCCCCGATTTCGATAATCAAATGTTTGACGAGTTTGTGGCACACAATCAGTCGCTCGAGTGTCTGGTTGTCAGATATATACCACAATACATAGACCTTAAAGACATTGTCTTAGAATTTCTCACACGAGTCTCACAATTACCACAATTAAAGCAATTGACGCTATTTTTCTGCAAGAATGAAGAAACCATTCAGTACTCAATCGGTGATAGTTTACGTGAAATCGGTATAAAATGTCCGAAACTCAAGTTATTTAGTCTCCGGATGTGTTCTCAAACACCGCAACTGAATGTCGATATCTTGACTGCCATACCATTTATGAGACAATTGAGACGTTTAGACCTAAGACTACATTTACCTGACCCTAACGGTCCGCTTACCACTGATTGGCACGCATTTGATTCAATGAATAAGTGGCCCAAAGGGTTGACACACATGTCGTTACACTTATGGGACATTCACTACAAACTGTTCCAACAAATTGAGTCAAATCTGCGAAGACTTCAAAGTCTGGACATCTCTGACTGGAAAAGTGTTATAAACAGCGATTCATTGGACTGTATCTCAAGACTACCGACACTACAGGAACTGGTCATCACATACACCGCAGGCTATCATCTGGACTACGAGATCGCGAAGAGGTTCGCGAGTAATAGTAGTCCGAAATTGAGTTCATTTATCATCAGTAATACTACGGCCAATACCCGGGATTTATTACTTCATTTCGATGCCAAACGGATCCACGAATTGAGACAATGATTGTCGGCTTATATTGAAGTTGAAGAAATTGATTAAAAACTTGTTTTTTATAGTAAACCAATCAAAACGTTATTTATTAGTTTCGACCAAAACTTGTATTTCAAGTCTTGAAAACTTTTTCATTGACGAAATGCTACTGTATTTTAGTTTCGCTATTGAATTACACAATGAAATGTGATTTTGTGAACAATTACTATACATTTGATTGCAATTAAAGCTCGCATTCAGTCCATTATATCCTTTTATATCAATACAAACAGTAATTCATTTGAAAAACAATTATTTTTTACACAAGACTTTCGTTTAACAATCATTTGATTACAGATAATACAAGCATTTATTCATTGATTGCTGTAATCATTAGTATTGGCCGTAAGAATGGACACTGTTATCAAGCAATCGGACAAAAACTTCGTCTCACGAATGGATAACCAGAAGAAATGCATACGATATCTGACTGAAGACGTGGTTCACGACAATCAAGAGCTGATCGCAAGATATACTGAAACTAATCACTAGTTCTCTAATCAAAACTTTTTATTTCTCAATAATAGCCGCAAATGTCAGGCAAAGGCTCGTTGGACCGATTCGGTGATGACTTATGCGAACTCATACTCTCGTATCTGACACTCGATGACCGGTTCCGATGTGAATGTGTGTCAAAACAGTTCCAGCGATTAGTTTACACGACTGTCCGTCACCTGACTATCGATGAGAAACTGATTAACCAAATGACACGAAAGCTTAACCTCTGCGGCAAAACCTATTTAGACGTCTCGGCCATTGTCTCAATCACTACGAAGTGTCCAAACATTGAGTCCATTGACTGCGGAAGACTATTGAACGATAAATACGGACAGCGATTGTTTGAGACCATCGATGACTTGCGGGACAACTGTTTGCGGCGAATTGATTGCGATTTCTTTGACATTTCTTTCCTCAACGACGACAATGTTAACAATCTTATCGACTATTTTATCCATACTTTCCACCCATTTATCACTCATTTAGACTTCAAACGTATGAAAAACTTTGGGTCAGATCTCCAGTTGTGTTCACACGTGTGTCACCTGAATGTCGACATCTTGGAGGACGTGTTCACCGAAACGGACAATCAGTTGATGGCGAAGAACTTACAGCACTTCCAGTTCGGGTTTTATAGCGAATACGATGTCGAGAGGTTTGACACGTTTGTGACATACAATCAGTCCCTCACGTCTTTAACGATTGAATTATTATCGGATCCGGAATCTCAAGACATTGTCATCAGTATACTGACAGGAGTCACACTATTACCACAATTGCGTGAATTGGTGCTCGAATTCAGTGAATTATCTGCCATCGAGTACTCAATCAGTGATTATTTGCGTGAAATCGGCACATATTGCCCGAAACTCAAGAGATTTAAACTCCAGATGTGTTCACAAACACCACAACTGAATGTCGATGTCTTGAATGCCATACCATTTATGAAGCGATTGAAACGATTGGATCTAAAACTGAGGTCATATGAAGCCGACCCTCCGGTGGTCACCGATTGGCACGCATTTGATTCACTGAGTGATTGGCCCAAAGGGTTGAGTCACTTATCATTGGATTTATGGCTCATTCACTACAAACTGTTCCAAAAGTTGGAGAAAAATCTACGAAACTTACAATTTCTCGACATTTCTGATCGAAATAGTGTTATAAACAGCGTATCATTGGATCGCATCT
>CAJPVJ010002529.1:0-12860 GCA_905397405.1 Oppiella nova
ATTTACCAGAACCTGGGTCATACGTACAATTTGATCTTAATTTAAACCCTGGTGATGATTGCTGATTACTTTTAGGTACGGCTGCCAAAGTTGCCATCAAATAAATCAGTAATATTAGAACAATGATCATTATTATAAGCTCGATGATATTTATGGCAAATAAAGTCCATTTTTTCATTAAAAAATATCTGCTACGTTCGTGTATGTTATAATAATTAACCATGTTGAATTAAACAAGTCAAGTTTAATGTTTGAATTATTTGTAGTATACTGTAAATATTATTTAAACAATCAGTTATACATCAAATTATTTTTAATAAAACTTCATAAAATTATAAATAATTATGGTATTGCAAACTTTTAAGTTAAACTAACATTTTGCGTGGATTTCACATGCCTTCCTGTGTGGGTGTATTTAAATGTAAATATAACATTGAATCTTAATTTTCGCATAAGTCTATATGTAAACTGTAACATAAAATTCTGCTTAACATTAAAAGCATTATTTATTAAGTACTTAAATCTTCTAACATTGGCACCGAATTCAAAGCACAACAGCTTATAATAACAGTCTGTTATATGTTTCGGATTGAATGCTTATAAAATGCATATCATATGATTTCTAAATCATTTAAAACATATTTATAGATAATATTAGGTGTTAAATAATTTGTTTACACAACTTAATCTTGGTCAAAATTATAATTACAAATACTAATAATTAACAATTAATTAGAAATTTCAATAATTACTATTTTATATCAATAGATGGCTAAACGGGTTTCATAAATCTTTTATAAGAATTATTAAAATTTTATTTCACATAAAACTCCAGTTTATGATTGTCAATTAAATAAATAAAGTTAATAATTCAATACACAGGTAATTTATTAACAACATTTTGATACTATATCATCAAGGTAGAAACTCGAAACAAACACATTATTAATGCACTAAAAATATTTTTTATTAGCAAATTGACATGGATAAATCAAAATTTAGCTATTGATAAGTGCGAGACGCTGCGTTTCGAGTAGAGCCAATTGTGCTTGGTTGCCCTGGTTAGCCTTTTTACTATTGTAAATAGTGGTGAGCTGTTCGAGGTCTGCCTGGGTATGTTTGGAGCCCAACTGTTGCTGGAGTATAGTGAGGAAACTGTAGCCAAAGTCGCGGGTGGGCTCAACCATAGTGCCCTCCCCGTAGTCGTTCCAAGTGGCCACCTGTATGTAGTCGGCGTTGGCTAAGGCCAGGCTCAGGGTCTGCGAGAAGGTGTCGGTGCCCACCGGTATGGTCCACGTGGGTCCGCCCCAACCGCCGGCCGCGTAGTCGGTGTTGAAGCCGGGATAGGCCACACCCATCTTGAAGGGCAAGGGATGGTTGGAGTAGAAGTTCTGCAAACCGCTCATGAAGTCGCTGTATATCCAGGGGTACTCTCCCTTCCCGGATGTGCCGCAGTCGCCGATCTGATACCACAGCGGAAGGAAAAGGGGTTTGGGGTTCAGGGGTGTGAATGCCTGATCCCATTGCGAGCCCTCCAGGGTTTGCGGTCCAAAGTCCAGGAGTAGTGGCGCGCCATTGATGCGGACGTAGTTGGCCTTGCTGAAATAGTTATTCTGCAGGTACTCCATGTCTTGAGTGGCCTGACCCACCGTATCGGCCACGTTAGCCAAGGCTAGGTTGTGGTCCTCGTAGTCGATGGCAAACTGTAGGCCATTCCGTTGGGTGCCGGCGATGATCGCCTCAGCATTCTGTCGGTTTCTGGCGTAGTCGAGGGCATTATAGCTACCTGGCCAGTCAATTATGACACCGGTTACTCCGGACAGTCGCATGAGACCCAACTGCCAGTCTATGACGTCGGGGTCGCCCGAGGCGTACAGGTCTATGAGTGGGTAGTAATGGGAGGCTATCTGTCGCTCGCCATTGCTTTGAATGATATCGGGATTCATGTTAGCCATAGTCCAGTGTTGACCCCATTGGCCGTTATTGGAGGCCTTTGTCTCAAACCAGGGCATCATATGTATGAACACCTTTTTGCCACTCGAAGCCGGAGTGGGCGCTGGAGGGGGTGCGCTGGTGGTGGCGGGAGTGGAGTCAGCAATCATATAGAAACAGTTGGGTCGACCAGCCTCGGTGGTCACCTGCCAACAGCACCCCTTAGCCGTACAACTGGTCGCTGTGGTGCTCACATCCCCACAGTCCTGGCGCTGGGATGTACTCATTGTGCACGTGTCGGCCCACAGTTGGCCCACACTTACGCCCAGTAGGCATACGATGAGAATGTAATTCATTGTGTGTTTCTGTATTGAAACAAATTTTATTGAAGTTTTCAAAACTGCTTTTTCCGTTTATATACCCTTTTTCAACGAATTTATCATTAATTTTAAATTGTTTACTCATTTTAGTCACCACATGTAGACCTACGTTTAATCGTACTTTGCAGCTACCACAATTAATAATATTTTGTGAATTCTTGTGAAATAAGCTATGAATATGCCAAAATATGGTATGATTTTAAATTAATTGCTATATTGTATTTTTACTATTAGTCACAAATCTTTTAACTCAATGTTATACTGTATGCCAAATTTCATTTTGTATCAACTGCTAATAATATAATTAATTATTATAACAATATTTTATAAAAGTCCAAATAAATTGTTTTGCACTAATACATTAAAATATGGTATAAATTAATTTGCAACTACAATTAATTGCGGGATAAAAATTTTATTATTTTATACAATTATTTTCTAGTGACGTAAAAATAATAATATTATTATATATTAAGTTTAATAAAATATATAAAAGTAATTTATTAAACTTAAATTAAGAATCATATAAAATTATTGTGAATTAAATTTAAATTAAAATATAAGTAAAATTTACTAGTTTATAGAATACTGTACTGTTCCCGGATACAAAATTGCATATAACTATTTGCTCGTAATTATGAATTCAAACAATAGTGAATAATATTAATATGTTATGTCTCAATACAGAGAACAATTAATTACATTCTCATTTTGACCTTGTTCACAATTAAAACCCAATAAATTGTTCAATATTTAAATTTTATTCACTATTTCTTTGTTATTGTTATTTTCTTAAATCTTATTGTATTTTTATTTC
Organism: Oppiella nova; assembly: GCA_905397405.1. NCBI lineage: Eukaryota > Metazoa > Arthropoda > Arachnida > Sarcoptiformes > Oppiidae > Oppiella > Oppiella nova. Next base: position 3,130 of record CAJPVJ010002529.1, read on the forward strand.
ATCATAAATTTAATAACTAATTATACATTCCTATGGACCAGAGAGTATGCTTGGTGGTTCAATATTTAGTTGATGAGCTAGGTCATACTGTAAGAATTAATCAAGTTTAGTTGTTAGTTCTAAAATGATTTGTTGCATACAAACCGCAAATTTAATTTGATTGACGTGATAGGGTATACCACCCAAGGAGTCACACAGTTTCATGTGTTCCCTCTCGGGATCCCCGGCCACCATAACACTGGACTGACCACTGGCTGGCACTTGACTGCGACACGAGTCCATAAGGTCTTGCATTCGCTCAGCAAATCCCGGTGCAAAACACTCCGGGTTTATGGCTATAAAACAGTGACTCTTTGGACACAAAATTTATGAATAATGACAGTAATTTCAAAATAGTTTTGTGTAAAATAATTTCTTGATTACCAGGTTCATTGGGTCGAATGTTGTTTTGTGTTCATTAATGGTGGGCCCGTATAGACCTCCACTTAATATACCACATAATATCTCTACCATCATTGATAGGCCATACCCTTTATAACCACCTAGCAATATATAAAATAGTTATTAAAAGTTTATATTATAAACTCTATAATGTAATAAATCATTTTCTAAACCAAGTACAATAATTAAAATATACCTGTAATATACCTGTATTAGTCTGTGTTTTGTATTTAAAATGATAGTAATTATTAATTACTAATTAATGTTGCAATTATACATTAAAACAAGGTTTGCAAGCAAAGTTATACAACTTACATTTACTGTAAAATGATTATATAATTAATTATAAGAAAATAAATTATAGATAAAATCACCTTATTGTTATTTTAAAAAAACCTATGAAATTATATGCTATCTTAATTTTTATATTTTGTATTAGCGTTTGAAAGTGAAATCAATGATAAATAAGGCATTGGAGATATGGGGAGGGGGCAGGAAATGTAATGAAACCACAACTATAACTCACTTTTTTACGACGTAAATGTGGATAAAATATTTTATAATTAACACAACAATTAATACAATATTATATTTTCATTGCAACATAAATTTATTTACTACTACCCAATATTACTATTAAAATAGACCTTGTTTAATACATTAGCATAACATTATTCTTTATGTTATGATTGAGATGAAATTAATAAATGTTGAAATTATACATTAAAAAAGTATAATATTTTATTTTAATAAAAATCTATATTTAAAAACTTTGAAAACACATTCATTAAACACACAATTAAAGGACATTTACTATAAATGGTAAACAATATCATTTACTTAATTATTTTTATTTAAAAATAAATTATGCTTGTGTACAAACCAAAAATAGTTTACTTTTACTTGTAAAGTACATTGATATAATTCTAAATGGATTCATTTATTTTCATTGGTCATACAAGTTATACAATATATTAATATCAGTAATATCCATAAATCCATATCCGATAAATACAACACTTTATTGTTTTGATAAATCAATAATTTTCAGAAATAAAATGGCAATGTAGGTGATCAGCTAGAAATATGTTTAAAAATTAAAATATAAAAATATATAATTTAAATCACACCTCATATCCCCTGAATCTATTGATTAGGAATAGTGTCCAACAGTAAAAGCCAACCCTTTTTGTGGCCAACCTTTCCGTCCATATTAACAACTATTCAGAAATTAAAAATAAATTAAAATATTGTCATGATACTTAATTTATACTTTTAATCTAGTCGTAGGTGGTAAATGATAGTGATGACCAAGATAAGAATTAAATGAGTTATACATTTTATTATTTTCATTATATAAATTTGCAGCATAATGCATAATAAATAGCATGGTTACCATTAGCTCAAGGTACAACATAAATACAAACACCTTCACAAATAAATGTATATTTGAGAATATTGATGCAAATAAAAACATCGAGATGACCATGGTAATTAATATCCAATAGATTCCCAAAAATATTGACCAATAATTATTATTATAGTCAGAAATTTCACATAAATTTTCATTTAACTTATATAACATTTGTAATGAAAATTTATTTGTACTAGCTAATAAACTAATTGAGTTGATTTTTAATTTTAAATAATAAGCAATAATTGCAAAATATATTAATTGCCAAACAATTATAAAGTTTACATAATAGCAACCAATTATCCAGACAATAGTGTGTGGTATAGAATATACTAAAATATAATACCATGTTAAATTCATATAGAATAATGGGAATACACATGTAAATATAACAATTGGATGAAAATATGATACTAGCTCAGTCAATTTAATACATTTTCTGGAAAATTTGATTAATTTATAGACAATATGTTTGTCGTGAATACCAATACTAATGGGTGTTATTAAACCCGAAAGCATCCAAAATACACACAAATCCCGCGGTTTTATACCTCGACTATAGTTATAATAATTGAGTAGTTGTGATAAAATGGCGATTATTCCCATTATTGTAATCATACTCGAAAGTTGTACTCTAATTCCCATAAAATAAGTAAAATCTCCAATAATTGCATAAAACACTAGATTTTGTTCGGGTATTAAAACTAATATAAATTGTCGTAAAACACAAAACATTAAAACAATGAACACAACCAACGGGTCAAAAATAAATGGTCTGTTTGTGGCATTGAATGGCTTATAGAGTGAGAGACCTGTACTGTAGAGATGAGTACCGGCCCTCGCAATCACCAATGACCCTGGTAACACTTTATCGCATTTTATATTACTCTCCATATTATCTAAATAACAATAGTTTTATTAAAAATACTTATTTTTGTATAAGTTTTTATTTATATTTTATTTATAAAACTTTCTGAAATGAAATTAGTGTAATGGCATAAAATTATAAAATGTATTTATGTATAAATGTACTTTTAAAATTATAAATAATTTTAGTAACTCCAGTGTACAAAATATAAAATTTGAATCAACAATATAATAAACGTCATATTTTGTTTTATACATAAAATTGTAATTGCCTATTAATATGTTTAACTTTATATAATAATAATAATAATAATAATAATAATGGACTTTTATTAAGAACTTGTCTTAAAATAATACAAAAGTATTACAGATATTCATTCAAAAATTTTACAAATTTACCATATTTAATTTCACATCTTATATACTTTGGTAAATTATTAAATAATTTTACACAATTATAAAACACTTGTTTCTCACATAAAGTTAATCGTATTTTTGGTATTTTACAAAACAAACCATTTCTAGAGTTAGTATAAAATTCAATATCATTACACCATTTGTTAGGTATTTTGAATAATTTGTATTTAATTTTAAAAACAAGTAACAGGTATTGGATATCTCTTCGCTTTTTTAGAGTAAATAAATCTAAAACTTTTAGTCTCTCATCATATCTCATATCATTAAACCCTAATTTATTGCAAATATATTTTGTTACTCGTTTTTGTACTTTTTCAAGTCTATCACATTGTGTTTTGTTTAAAACTACTGATAAGTTGCTAAACTCTAGGATTGGCAATATATATGTCAAATACATTTTAAGAAATGTTTTACCATTACATCGATTACATGTATATTTTAGTACATAAAACTTTTTTATAGCTTTACTTACAATCAAATCAATATGAGAATTAAAGGATAACTTTTTATCATACATTATTCCAATGTGTTTATGACATTCAACAGTATTGATAGCAATGTTATTTAATTTATAAATATAATTTTCAATAGATTTGTTAGTAATCCTCATGTGTTCACATTTATCTGGATTTAGTTTTAAGGCATTTTCATTACAATAATTGTATACAATATTTAAGTCATTTTGAAGTGAATTGATATCACACTCATGATGTATAGCTTTCATTAAACATATGTCATCTGCAAACTGATAAATGTTACCTTGAATGTGTTTAACTAGATCAGCTAGATATATATTGAATAATATCGGGGAAAGTTTTGACCCTTGCAAAACACCTGACTTAACAATAATATCAGTAGAAATACATTCATTATATTTAACTTTTTGAATTCTATTAACAAAACAGTCATTAATTATATCCAATATATGATTTGAAAACTTATATTCTTTTAACTTTTTAATTAATCTGTTATGAGGAATGGTATCAAAAGCGTCACTTAAATCAAGAAATATGATATCAATTGCGTTTACATTCTTATCATTCAATGAATTAAAAATATATTTCTGTATATCTATGTGAATATCACAAATACTGGTAAAACTTTTATAACCATATTGATTAGTAGGGATTATTTCATTGATTTCTATGTACGGCATAATAACTGATAATAAAATTGATTCAAAAATCTTATATATATTGGAGACTACGGAAACGGCTCTATAAGAAGTGAATAAGTTTTTATTTTTGTTATGTTTGGGAACAGGAGATACCAGGGTTATTTTTAGTTCATTTGGTAGTTTACGATATTCAATCATTTTATAAAATAAACAGAAAAACATTTTTGAAATACCATTCAAACACTCTTTTATGACAATATTTTTGACAAATGTTTTTCCTTCACTTTTCTTATGATTGAATTTATTTAATGCTATAATTATGTCATTCATTGTTAATTCAAAATCTATGAAATGTTCATTACATTCAAAATCTAATCTAAAATCCAATGAAACATCATTTACTGAAAACTTAGATTCAAATATTGCTTTAAATTTTTCTACAATTAAATCATTTTCACTAATACTACAACCATTATCATCAATGAATGATAAAACTTTTGAAGTATTTGTTAAGCCTTTTAAGTGCTTATAAAATGAATAATAATTATCGGATTTGTTAATTAGATTATTAACTTTGTTAGTTTCATAAATTTCTATTTCTTGTCCAATATTTTTAGTTAATTTGTTATATTTTTCAGTAAAATGAGATTTATTTGATTTATACTTAACTAATTGTCTCCTGTTTTTAATTAATTGTCTGATATTACTATTAAAAAGTTTTTTATTAGAGATTTTAACTTTAATTTTAGATATATATTGATTAAAAATCGTATTATATTTAGCTTTAATTTCACTAAAAATATCATTAATATCAATACAATTGGCTATTATCTCAAACCAATTGACAGAAAATAATGAATGCTATAATTATGTCATTCATTGTTAATTCAAAATCTATGAAATGTTCATTACATTCAAAATCTAATCTAAAATCCAATGAAACATCATTTACTGAAAACTTAGATTCAAATATTGCTTTAAATTTCTCTACAATTAAATTATTTTCACTAATACTACAACCATTATCATCAATGAATGATAAAACTTTTGAAGTATTTGTTAAGTGCTTATAAAATGAATAATAATTATCGGATTTGTTAATTAGATCATTAACTTTGTTAGTTTCATAAATTTCTATTTCTTGTCCAATATTTTTAGTTAATTTGTTATATTTTTCAGTAAAATGAGATTTTTTGATTTATACTTAACTAATTGTCTTCTGTTTTTAATTAATTGTCTGATATTACTATTAAAAGGTTTTTTATTAGATTAAAATTGAAATTAAAATCTATATATAACTAATTTTTAGCATAATATAAATCGAAATTAAAGTGATTTTTATAGTAATTATAGTTATGTTAACCGATAATAGAGTTTGGTTAACTGTCTTTTATTACCATTGTTTAGAGATTTGAGTGAATTTTCATTGAAATCGTACTTTTCTATAACTTTTTTAATACACTTATTGACTATATTTATATCAATTAAAACAGATTTATGATCACAAGTACTCGAAATATTAGGCAAAACATTGAGATCACAAATAATATCTAAATTATTAGTGAATACTAAATCTAATATATTTATCGGATTAGTTGAGGGATAGGTAGGCTTATCGACGATTTGTGTAAATCCATAATAATTCAGTGATTCAAATAGCAAATTAGCATTAGAACATAAAATATTATTTGTTTTCAAAAAGTTAATATTAAAATCACCAAAAATTATAATTTTATCATTATTGTGGAAACCTAATTCAGTAAAAAGTTTTTGAAAATAAGTTTTGAAATCAATAGGAGTATTAGGAGGTCTGTATAAAGTATATAAAATAATTTTAGTGTTATTTACAAATATCTGAACACAAATGTCTTCATATGATGAGTCAAATGATAATTTACTGCATTTTATGTCATTTTTCACTGCAATTAATACTCCCCCACCTCTTGAACCCCTATCTCTCCTAAAAACACAATAGTTTTCAAAAATACAATTATCAGGGAATGAATCTGAAAGCCAAGTTTCATTCAAAATACAGACATTAACATTATATTGTAATAAATATGCTAAGTTAAGTAAATGAAACAAGTGTTGTGAAGATTGTAAACGTGTTTTTTATAACTTAAGTGTACAAAAACAACAATTATGGAGACCATAACGACACTAACCGGAGAAACCAGCTTGACTAACTTATCCACTGGATATGTGCTGTGAGTTTGCATTGGATTCCCTAAAAAATTCTGCGAAAAACCAGAATTTCTATGAATCTGTGGATAATTCTGTGGCATTTGAGGTACAAAATATGGCATTTGTTGTGTATTTTCATATGATTGACGTCTCGATTGGTGAAAAACTCTTGGATTTTGTGGTGGAGTTCTGTTCCGATTTCTGGGATTGTCTGGATTGTGGTAACAATGACGGGAGGTATGACCTTGCTTATGGCAAGTCCAGCATAACCTCCTGTACTTATCCCTATTGTTTGGCCCATTGTTTGGTTTCATTGATTGCATCAGAGTTTCCAATTTCTTCAGTCTTTTGTCAAACCTTTTCTCCAGTGATTTGATGGCCTTCTTAGGAACGGTATCACCGGTGGTCTGATCCTCGGAATCAGTGCTATTATTATCAACGTTTGTCTCATCTGTGATGACAATAGTGGGCGTAATTCCCAACTGATTTTCAATATCAGACTTTTGACTTACAATAGCACCGATTATTTCATTTATATAATTTTTAATATCATTTTTGGCAACATTTCCGTGTTTTGAATCAATTGATACAAAAATTGATTGCTTTTTAATCTCAATTACATTTAATAAATTAGACACAAATTTCAAAACACTGTCACCCATAGTAAACGTTTATAATTTGAATATGAACTAGGGACAACCATAGCAACGCTAGCTATTTTTATTAATGCTTTAAAATCCAGTAATATTTTAACCTGATAAGTTATAATACTACTCGTTTACCTTAAACCTATGAATATTTTATGAATAATTGACTTTTGTATAAAATTAATAATTAGATATAATAAATATAAAATAGCTAACGTTACTATGGTTGTCCCTAGNCGTTTACCTTAAACCTATGAATATTTTATGAATAATTAACTTTTGTATAAAATTAATAATTAGATATAATAAATATAAAATAGCTAACGTTACTATGGTTGTCCCTAGCTCATATCATATTTGACTTAATATAACATAATAATTTTGTTTATTATAATGATTACTTCAATAATATTCTAATAAACCTTTGTAGATATAATGTATTATGCAGTATACAATGTATACTATACATTAAAATAAGTAATAAATTATTTACATAAAACATAAAACATAAAAAGTATACCAACTTATTAGAATATATTTATGAGCTATAATATAAATATATACCTGATCAAATAGTAAATTTTATTTAATTAGAATTATTTGAGGAATACTTAACAAAAGTAATGAATATATTTTTAGTTATATATTTTGAATATCGATATTATCCTACATTTAAAAAGTTATAACATTGTATTTGAAAATAACCTACGTTATTTACATAATTAAATAGGAATTCTATAAAATTTATTTGGATATCAAAATCAATAAACTCCAATACATACATAAAATGCAATGCCATTCAAGGTAAATACATAAACAAAAATATAAAACAGTTAAATTATACTACAATTTATATAACACAAATATACTTTTTAAATTTTATTGTTTCAATAAATAAACAAGGTTAATTACTGACAAATTTTGAGAAAATATTTTATTGCTGTGTAGTTTGAATTAATATTACAGAATAGGATATAATGAAAGCCATACACGATATGAATGTTTTGCTATTCATTGCAAACAAATTCATTGCAGACAAACACATCTTCGCATCAAATGCTTGTATTTGAATGAGTAGTAACTTATCGTCTGATGTCATATTCCCGGAGTAGTATAACCTGTCCTCTAATTTATTAATTACTTTCCGGAACTCGGTTTTTATAATATCAGGTAAAATATATAAGCATGATAGCATTAATAAACTGGACCCAAGTGATGATACAGGGTAAATAATATCATGATATGTACCAAGTGTTAATGTGCAGAGGGATGATATACTAGTTATTGAATATATAAATGTAGTTTCCAAGAAAAACAATGATAGGCAATCATTAAATTTTTCAATATTCCTATTGATCTTGTATAGATTTTTATATACAATTGTTAAACAAAATCTATTGTTTATTCCGGCAATATTTCTTATATCCCGGGAAACAGTCAAACATTTATAAATAACTAATGTGAACAAGCTAAATTGATTATTGAATTGAATGAATAGAACTATTCCACTTGCAACTAGCATGTTAGGCTTAAAGGTGGATAAGACCAAGCTAAATTTATATAACGCCAACTCAATCAATGACATTGCTATTATCGAAGTAACAAATTGAGCAACTGTAATTAATATGCCAATTTTGCGTTCAGCAATCGGTTTAATTGTTGAATGTTCACTTAATAATAGGCTTTCCGTAATAGCCCTTCCCTTGATAATAGTATACAAGCTTACAAATAATGATTGAGTAATATAAGCTACATAGCCAACATTTAACGTAATAAATACCAAGATATTTTTTGACGAATTTAGTGGTAGGTCAATTTCTCCAAATATAGTGTATCGTATTGACACATATGAGTAGCCTGATAAAATTATTAATATACCAAAATGCCAACATTTATTAAGTATATGAACAAGCTTGCCAGATCGTTTGTCAAATATTGGGTCCCAATACGTTATGCCGATTATTTTGTGGTAGATCATTAAGATATTTAAGCCTGGTTGCTTTTTAAGAGACATTTTAAGTTAAAAATATTAATACTTAATTACCTTTTAAAATATGACAATGATTACTTTGTAATATACTGTAGTTTACCTATTACTTTTTTATTATGTGTAATAATGTTTTGACTAAAAAAGTAGTATAAATAAAAATGTTATATAAATATTTATTTTCTGATGTTGATATGTAAATATAATTTATTTAAAAGCCACATTTATTATACACGAATTCTATCATTTAAATTATATATATATTATTATATACATAAAAATCAATAAAAATACATAATTTACATACAAAAATATTCCCGCGGAAACAGCAAATATTAACATTTATTTTATTGTTTAAACTAAATCTCGTAAAAGTAAACAATCTCGGTCATTTCGGACAATTTTATTTTTTATAAATTTTATCTTATGGATTAATCATTTAGTGAATATTATATTTTCAAAAGGGATATTAAATAAATACGCAAGGCATTTTCTGAAGTATTTTACGCATAAATTCTTATTTAATTATTATAAACTGTTTGACAAAACCCTTTGCACTCGATGTCTTAATATTACTATATGTTACAGTTGAGCTAGATCAATATAAAATTTTTGAGAAATATGGTTTTATTGCACCAACATGTTGATATGCCCTAT